>CAMPQE020000197.1:0-297008 GCA_946902985.2 Meconema thalassinum | reverse complement strand
ATTCTTCGACAGAATGCGGAAATTAGAATTGTAGTTTTATAATGAATTCATTTAGTTCATGGCACTAGGATTTGAAAATATCCTTCAAATTATTCGTGGTTAAAGAATTATTTTTAATTGGCAGTGGCCCATTCTATTATTTGTGTAAGAACACAATATTACAAAAACAACAACAACGGCAAAGGTCTTCCTCTGAAGAAGAATAAACTACTATCATGAAAAATCCGGGTTCTAGCAAAATCAAAGTCTAAATGGAATTCGTAAACAAGGTTGAAATAAGAACTGATGGTTTCAAAGAAATAACCTTCGGGTTATTCATACGACGAAATGTATGGCTCCAATACTCCTACTATAAACCTGAGCCATCGAACCTGCTATTTGATTGATGCTCGAAAAAACCTTCATTCCTGCGACTTAACATGCGCACCTGGGAATGGCATTTCAACTACTCCACACACATAAATTATCTTCCCAAAATTTATACAATAAATCAAGCCTCTGCTTGTTATCAACACTGGAAGATTAATAAACTTACAAGTTTATTTTATTTTACCATTCAGTTCAACCCGTGAATTTACCATACTTATGAAAAGCTTTATTTCACTTTCGAAGTGTATTTACGTCATGATTTTATATAAATACAAAAATATCCTATTTGATACAAATATCAATTGCTTCCCGTTTCATGCCTCTCCGTGTTATATGAAACATATACTTTGCTCATAGCAAATATCAACTGTTCAACCAGAACTGACATGTTGGTTGAATGCGGGCTTGCGCTAACCACTCTCCTTCGGAAAATCTCCTGTTCCAGACTAGAAATGTTTAAACTACTTCATAGGCTCTTTCTCAATACATATGATTATTATAAAATATAATATCCAAGAATTATTTAGAAAAGTTATGAAAATTATTATTATTATTATTAGTGGATTATTATTATTATTATTATTATCCTTTCAAATATGTTTAATTATCATCTCATTATGTGAGAATCCACATGTTCGAACCTTCGAATATGGAAAAAATATCCATTCCTCAACAAAAATAAATTTAACTTTTACAGTTACATCGGCTGATTACCGTGATTTCCCAAAAATATGAAAAATTCGAATAAATGCTCGAAATGCTCGGTCATCGATCCTAAACTGTTCTGAGTGCTGAAAATGCTCAGAATAACTCTAACAAGTCTTGCGTAAATCATTACAAGCTTTAAATACGACGAAAAAAATGTGTTGGTCATCTGCAGAAAAATAGTTTGTTCCAATTAGCTAGGCATAAATAATTCAAATGTGGCTTACATTTCTTGATGTTCTTGAAGTGTAGTAAACCTGGTCTGTACCAGATTTATCCATAGACATGCCCTATCGGACAAGCACGTATAATCCTTGTATCGGCCGCCATTGTAGACCCACAAATCGTCTAGTCAGACATAGTGGAAGCCTTCATAGGGAGGTTATGGCTGCTTGAGCTTTTGGTTCTCGCAGTCAAGGAGTGCAGTTGCATTCTATATAAAGGGAGGTATCGCGCAGTTCGATACTCCTGTGGGGGTCCGGGCAGGGACACCAAGAGCCCGCCGATGAGCCTAGCTTGGTGTCCTAGGCGAAACCCCACACAGACACGGCACAAACCTAGAAGAATTGCTGAGTTTTAATTCACCGGCCGTGAAAGCCAATACACCATCTTTTTGGAAGCCTTCATAGGGAGGTTATGGCTGCTTGAGCTTTTGGTTCTCGCAGTCAAGGAGTGCAGTTGCATTCTATATAAAGGGAGGTATCGCGCAGTTCGATACTCCTGTGGGGGTCCGGGCAGGGACACCAAGAGCCCGCCGATGAGCCTAGCTTGGTGTCCTAGGCGAAACCCCACACAGACACGGCACAAACCTAGAAGAATTGCTGAGTTTTAATTCACCGGCCGTGAAAGCCAATACACCATCTTTTTGGAAGCCTTCATAGGGAGGTTATGGCTGCTTGAGCTTTTGGTTCTCGCAGTCAAGGAGTGCAGTTGCATTCTATATAAAGGGAGGTATCGCGCAGTTCGATACTCCTGTGGGGGTCCGGGCAGGGACACCAAGAGCCCGCCGATGAGCCTAGCTTGGTGTCCTAGGCGAAACCCCACACAGACACGGCACAAACCTAGAAGAATTGCTGAGTTTTAATAGTGGTAGTATCTTTCGACGTTTGAATAAACTGTGGTTCCATTTTAATATGATCTTCTATCAAAGCCATAACAGTTTGTTGAAATAGGGTCAGATCTAAGTGATCTCTTCTTAAATATGTCAGTTGTAACATAACTCACTGTAATCTCATCAGTATAAGAAAAACATTGACAGTCTAAGCAATTAACGGCTGTTCTGAAGATCGTTCCCTGGGCATGGTTTATTAATATCACCATCTGCCATGCGCTAGACAACTTGCAGTTTCCCTTGCGTAGACTAATGAACGCCACCGTTATAGACTAGTCTTCAGTGTACTGACAGATCGAAGTGGTCAACTAGTTACATAATATGAAAACTGACTTGCAAATGGATTTAAACATCCAAGTATTAAGTTACCAATGGACTGTGACAAAATACTATTTTCTAGACAGAGTCTAGCATATGTCCTTTTAGAAATATAAATATTTCCACCAATGTCTGTAGAAAAACAATCACCTCAGTGATTCTCCTCACCAGAAACTTACTAAGTTCCAACTCGTTTGCGCAGCACTTCTCGTGACTATCACGATTTGAACAGAACTTCTGCGTAGATGCGGCAACCATGTGCCTTGGCTCAGCGTAGACGCAACTTGCTCTGCAAGTGCTTGTGATGAAGTGAGCTGACAGTAGTAGGGCTAAGCCGGTCCTGGACAGATTTCAAGGTCATCCATGGTTTCTCGTGGTCACGTGCCCCCCCAGGCGTTCCCTGGGGGGCTTGGGGGAGGGGGGGAGGGGAGGGGAGGGGAAGGTCTGGCTTGGAAGCAGACCCAGTTGTTAGCCGACCTGTGTTGGCCAGCCAACTGACTGAGCTGGCTGGTGTGCATTGCCTATATAGCTTGTGGATGGAAGTGGGGGAAGGGACCGGTTCGGGCGACTGTCGAAGGTAGTCGAATGTGACCGAGTGTAACTTAGAGTAGTAGAACAATGCGATGGCCGGGGCTGTAGGTATCAATCAATAAAGACCTAATAATAATAATAAATATTCCATTAAGCATGGTTACGAATATGAATAATACGAAATACTAAATGTCCCCTAGAGATCTATGTATGGTAAAAATGTAGAGGTATATGGACTGTTGTTAACCCATGACGAGCTGTCGTGTGAGGGATTCGAACCCTCGCTTCCTGTTGAGGAAATTCGAACTTAAGTCGAACGCCTTAGACCGCTCGGCCAACCCGACAAGGAAAGGTTAAGAGGATGAAATAAAACAAGGCTCATTATACAAGATCAGATTTATTAATCCAAGAATTAAAAGAGGAATTGAAACCTAACCATTTGACATAGAGTTTATTACCCTGTCTTTTAATCACTTTTTCAACAAGATAATGCTTGGGATACTGCGATTTTTGAAGTTCTTCGATGTAGAATCCTCCTTCGATGGGCTGGTGGTTATGGTCCTGGAGTAGATAAGTGACGGGGTGGGTACGTTTTACTTGGCGAATGCTGAATATTTCTGTGCTCCAGTTGGGCGTGTATCCTTTTGAGAAGAGGGATTTATGTTTACTGATGCGTACATAATCACCCACCTGAAAACGATGGCGTTGTGGGTCAGCTGTTTTGATGCCATGATGAAGGCGATTCAACCGTGGACTGTTTTTTATGACCAAACGTGGTTTTAACCCAATAGTTCTATGTTTGGTATCGTTGTAACGTGACACTAGAGTCTGCAGTAGATGAAGCCAGCGATAGGACCCTCTGGCTGTAAATTCTCGCCACATATGTGTTTTTAACGTTCGGTTGAAACGTTCTACCACACTCGCTTTCAAATTGCTGTAAGTGGTATAGTGATGAACACCGAGTTTTTGCAGATAGGTGGAAAACTCCTTGTTGAAAAACTCCTTACCTTGATCTGTCTGGAGGAGGCGAGGTTGCCGTTTAGCTTTTTGAATAATGCGTTTAAAGGCTGCAGTAACTAGAGTACCTGTTTTATTTCGCACAGGCTCTACAAATGCCATTTTGGAATAGACGTCGATGACAGTCAGCAAATACTTGATGCCATTGTTTTTAGTAGCATAGGGAATCATTTCCACGAGATCAGCTTGCCAAAGTTCATCAATTCCTCGCGAGACAACATGACGACGTGGATAGATACGGCGAGCTGGTTTATGCAACTCGTGAGCAATCACTGTTTTAATAGGCGAAGGGGTATTGTCACGTGGACCCATCATACAATAATGCCAGCATGACGAAGCTCCTCTTCTATTTCTACAATTTCACCTTCATGACCTGTATGGCCAGCCTGTTGGGAAGCGTGCAGGAGCTGTAGACGTTTAACCAACTTATTAGGATCGTTCCAATAGGCGAAATCAACGAAAGGTTTTAACGTTTTAAACGGGACGCCGGACGCTGAGCTTTCATGGCGGACACTTGCATAGGTGGGAAACAATTTGGATATAATGGCCTTATATTTGAAACCCTTATTTGCATTTATTGATTCAGAACGTTTATAATTACGTCTAAAACCATTTGTAGCCATCAAGATGTCCTTATACTTTTGAAGATCGTCTTCGTCATAGCCATCCTTGGAAGGTACACGTGCAAATAAAAGTTCTAAAAGACCTGGCGTCAATTGATATCGAACTGTTTTAACAATCACGACATTATCTTTTATTTTGATCTCTGAGTCACCAATTCGAAAACGTTTATTTTCATAGCGAACACCGTAGGTCGTATCAGTTTTTCTAGTAAAAAGGTCTTCAAGGTAGGGCGTTACCAACGGTCCAAAATGTTCTACCAGAATACCTTTCAGCTGCATATACTTTTCAGGTGTAGCCAAGATTTCTGACAGGGTAGGTTTTTTTTCTCTAGAGCTAGAGGGCGTTTGAGCAATGACTGTTGTTTTTAGAAACTCTGGAAGCGGTGATTCTGTTCCAGAAGTAAAAACATCCTCAGCTTCTTCATCACCTTCTTCTTGTTCTTCCTCCTCGATTGTTTGTGTTCCTTTTGATACTGTATTTGGCTTATTGGTTCGTGATGTTCCCTTTAACACGGCTTCCAGAGGTGATTTCAAATGTTTCGCGATCAACAGCTCACTATCAGCATGCGTGCGTTTCAGTTCACGGAACTTGCGTCGAATATTATTTTGCGCACGGATAATGTGTTTCTTTAATTGACTTCCTGCTGTTGCCATGCTAGCTGAATAAATGACGTTTGAAAAAGTCATGCAGTGCCTTAAATACGTATAAAATGATCAAACCCCATGCGGTAACGTCCGTTGTTGATATCACTCTGCTTATCGATAACGAGGCAACCGTGGTGATGAGCATTCCAACATGTGGCACACAACTGTGTAAAGGCTAGGAAGGTCATGTCTGGGTTCACGTGATCATCGTAGACGTGACGCATGTTGCGTTCATCCTGCCGGAAGAGAACAATCACGTTGGCATTGTCGCGAATGAGCTGTTTGGGTATTCGGGAATAGGTTTGAGCGAGATAAAAACAATCAATATATTTATGACGTCCCATGGTAAAATAGGTTTGAATGATAGCCTGTCGTTCTGTGGACACATCATCAAAAATCATGAGCGAATTCGGGCGAACATGATCCGGTGAGACGACATCTTCGTGCGCGGGGAATGTGAAGTAACCCATGTTATTGCGAAGACCCGACATGACTTGTTGCAAGAACACATAAAGAGGCTGATAGAGCGACTTGGCAAAAATGTAGATATTTTGAAATCGTACTCCGTTTAAGGAGGTGATTAAGGTAAGCAGAAGATTGGTTTTTCCACATCCCGATGGTCCGGCGATGAGACAGCGAATGGAAGACGGGAAGAGTGAACCGTGGCGGCGTTCGGACGTTGTCGAGAAGAGGCGAGAAACCAAATCCCCCACCGGAAGTGAATGTTGTTGCTTAATAATCTGCATATCGACTGAACGTGAAACGGGAAGAGGTGGTCTCTATATACATGAAGCATGTGGCTGTTTCAGATCTAGTGTAACCATGGATGCCTTTGGGAGAACACATAAAACAAAGAAAGGAAATGAGCCATCTGCTTCGATAAACGATCCAAAACATGATACAGATCCGGCTAATAAACGATATGTCGATGCCAATGCACTGCCACGCACAACGGATGGTCATTACGACTTTAATGGAAAGCGATTAACCAATATAACAGAACCACAATTAGCTTCGGACGCATGTTCAAAAAAGTATGTAGATTATTATCGCTTGCGGCGTATCAAGGGAGACTATGAAGCACAGAATAAACGTATCATGGGCGTTGCAGACCCCGTAAACAATCAAGATGTGTGCACCAAAGCCTATATGTTAACCAATGCTGTGGTGTTAACAAAAGAGAAAGACTATGATGTACACCAACGTCGAATCACTCAGCTAGCTCTTCCAACCAACGACACGGACGCTGCTAGAAAGGACTATGTAGATAACAAGGTGAAAGAATTACGCCGTTTTGTACCATTCCTAACAGTAAATGGTTATACAGCGAATAATACACGCCTTGTACACGTGGCCGATCCGGAGGATGATCAAGATGCTTGTACAAAACGGTATTTGTTCTCTGAAATAGAGAAGGTGTGGGAAATCAGAGAGAACGCTCTACAGATGAAGCGAAAACGAATAGCCGATGTTGCCGATCCTGTACATCCTCATGACGTGACGACTAAACGATTTTTGGAACAACGATTATCGCTTTTCATTAAAACAATGCCAAACTTATTTTTGGTTCACATTGTAAACCGACAACCGGTTGAAGATCCCAGTAACCTTACCTATATACTACGTTCGGGGCATAGCAATTACCGTTTACCGTATGATGGTGCCATTCGTGTTATCGAGTATACACCGGATTTCAAACATTTAGAGCTACTATTAAACGGTAGTGTTATATCATCACTCATCGAACTTGCGGTGAAAGCCGAGGACAAATTATCCTTTCAACTGAAACTGTCGTCTGAAGAAAAAGAGGCGGGAAAATCAATGAATGATTTTCCGCTGTATATAGAACTCGAATATACCGCCACCATCGATTAAATAATTGCAGGCTCTCTTCCTGAGGAGCGTTAGTTGTTGTCTATCCTTTATACTGTGAGGTTGTCTTCTTCCTTGGTCGCGATGGTGAAACAGAGATATGTGGTAAAGAAGAGGAAGACGTTGTCAAGAAAGGGAGGCTTTAAAGCTATTCTCCATGCGGCACGTCAGGCTTCGCGTGGAGAAACCAATAGCGAGTTGGCCATTAAAAAAGCTCTCCGAGCAGCACGATTGCATGCGAATTCCAAAAGTAAACTAAGTTTTAAAAAACGTGCTCGAGTTATTCCTGTACCAAAACGTGGCGGATTTTTACCCGCACTATTCGCTGGACTAGCAGCCCTGGGTTCACTTCTTGGTGGAGCAAGTGCGGTAGCGCGAACGGTGAAAGCTGTCGAGGAAGCGAAGCAACAGTTGAAGGAAAGTGAGAGGCACAATAAAACGATGGAAGCTATAGCACTGCGTGGCAAGGGTGTGAACATGAAGCTAGCACCCTATAAAAAAGGACTTGGCATTTACATGTCGCCAAAAAACGCTTAATCGATGCACTGCCCCGGCGAGCCATGACACACGGAGAAGTCATAAAATATGCAAAACAGTTGAAAATTGCACACTTTAGAGGTGTATTTATGCGCAACCAATTACCTCCTCAACCTTGGAAGCGTGAGAGTGCAGTTATTAATTTGGATGACAGTCATGGACCGGGAACACATTACGTGGCCTACGTCAAGCATGGTTGTACCGTATGGTACTTTGACAGTTTTGGAAACCTTCCTCCGCCGACAGAGCTTGTTCGCTATTTCGGAAGCAGTGCAACAATAAACTATAATGTGAAACGAGTACAAACTTTTAACACTCAACACTGTGGTCGCCTATGTCTGACCTTTCTATATAAGGCTCAGCGCAGGTGGTAACGTGAGCAGTATAATGGCAGAAAGTAGAGCGTTTACAGTGCACGGACAAGGAGCCGAAGTAACTGTTGACTTTTATCCTCCAATTGAATTGGGACAACGACCCTACGTGCTGGGACTTGTTTCGTTTGAAGGCTATAATAGAATCTGCAACATAATTGAAGACGTCAATGATAAGTTTTACTACGATGACTATGTGTTAACTCTACCGTCTGGCAGCTACACCGTAGATGATATTCACGATCACATCTACACAACTCTCACCAAGGAATTTAGTCTAAAAGCATTTCTGGACGGGACACGCAAGTTTGAACTCATAGCCAACAACGTGACACATCGCTGCAGTATTCTTTCTTCCTTTAGGATTGATTTTAAAGCACAACCAGACTCAATTGGTCCATTGCTAGGCTATTCACCACAAGTGTTAGTACCAAACGTGATACACAAGTCTGACCAACCGGTGAAAATAATTGAAGATCATCATATATCTGTCACGTGTAATATTATTACAGACGTCTACACCAATCAAGATCCCTCGCATTCGCTTTATGATTTTATTGTTACTTCACCTGGTGGTTATATCATCCGCGAAAACCCATCGGTGGTGCTCTATCACCCTGTGAGTGTGACCCACATCAGGAATATTACCTTGAGACTAGTGAATAGAAACCAACGTCTCATCGAATTAGACCCTCATACACCTGTGACCTACAAATTGTATCTGAAGCCAGCATGAAACAAGTGTATAAAGCAACAACACCATTGAGGGTGGGTGTTAGTTGTTCTCAACGCGTGTACAGGTTAACACGTGTCAACAAGCAGATCTTACAACAACTGGGTTACACCGTACGTCATGAATTCGATCCTCGACGTGATCAATCCGGTCGAAGTACAGGAGGGTATTGTAAGAATTGAACACCATTCCTATCAACCGTACACTCAGGGTCTAAATAACAATGACGAAATTCGTATTACCATTAATCAACAAGATATCTACACCCTACCCCATGAAAGTTACATCCAGATTGAAGGTCAACTCACCAAATCAGATGGTACCATTCCGACAACGTCAAAGTTGGCTAACCATGCGCTGGCCTTTTTGTTTTCCGAGGTTCGCTACATCATCAACGGAATCGAAGTGGATACGACTCGAAATGTTGGTATAACAAGCGCTATGAAACTTTATCCCTCGTACGGAAGTGAGGAGAGTAAAGCGTTTCGTATGGCCGGTTGGTGTCCTGACTCGACAAACGACTGGATGGTTAATGATGATGGTACATTTACCGGTCATTTACCCCTAAAATTAATATTAGGCTTTGCAGAGGACCATAAGCGCGTCGTTGTGAACGCAAGACAGGATCTGATTCTTGTTCGAGATAGGAGCGATTATAATGCGCTGAAGGGTGCTGATGGAGCTGCAATAGATTCAAAAATTTTATTGCAACGAATTCTATGGAAAGTACCGCACGTGACTCTCTCTGACCAGAAAAAATTGAGTCTGCTCAAGATTGTGGAGAAGGATACAGCTTTACCCATACAATTTAGAAGCTGGGAGCTGCATGAGTACCCGGTATTACCACTCACTGATACACATACTTGGTCTATAAAAACCTCACGGTACACAGAGCGACCTCTCTACGTCATGGTTGGATTTCAAACAGATCGCAAATATCAACAGAATAAAGATGCATCACAATTTGATCACATCCAATTGCGAAATATACGACTCTTCCTGAACGGAGTTACCTTCCCCTATGAAGGAATGGATTTAAACTTTACCAAGAACAAATATGGTAAGCTCTACGACATGTTTACAAACTTTCAGTCCTCCTATTATCAGAAAGAAGCATGTCCGCTATTATCCCCGCAAGACTTTAAAACCAAAGCACCTCTGCTGGTGATGGACTGTTCGTATTTGGAGGAGTCGATGAAGGAAACAACTATCGATATCCGGTTAGAATTTGAAACGTCTGTAGTTATTCCAGAAAAAACAACAGCCTATTGCCTGATTGTTCACGAGACGCAAGTGTATTATCAGCCGCTGTCCAATATGGTGACCAGAGTATAAATAGAAGTTTGGCTGCAGAGCCCTGGACTAAATCCTATGATAAAAGATTGAAAAACAATGTTCTGATCTTTTTGCAAATAAAGTAGTATAAGCCATTTTATGTTGTTTTTATCCCTTTAGCAAACCCAGTTCCTTTTCCAACCCCTTAACTAGTAGGACTATAGGTAGAGATGGATTAGTTGGCAGAAAGCACTGGTGAAGAAAGGAGTGTGTATCCGCGAGCAGTAACCATGTCTAGAACATTGATTGTCGATATGCAAGGCTTCAAAGTCAATGAAAATAAGTTTGTTTTCAAGGACGTTGCAATTATAGATTGCACAACCATGTGGACGCCCACAGTAAGTGCTTTCACTTTTGAACCACCGTTTCCCTTATACATGCAGTCGGACGAGGATAGAAGACAAACCGAGTGGCTGCAACGTCATTTAGGATTGAACTGGAATCAAGGAAACATTCCTTATAACTATCTACTGTTTGTATTAAAAGCCTATTTGTTCGGTGCCAACACTATTTTTGTAAAAGGAGGTGAAAAAAAGGAATGGTTACGTCAGTATGTTTCTCCAACTTGTAAACTCATCGATCTACACGAAATGGGATGTCCTGCACTACACACCTTATATGAGCCTGGTGAACGTGTACAAAAAAAGACACTCCTACACGTATCGAAACTCTTTGATTGGCTAAGTCGCAATGCATGTCGGTACCTGGAAAATGAGTGTAAAACCTTGTGCATGAATGCAGACCAGAACAGTGAGACAGAGACGTATGTCTAATACAGACGTGTCTGTGTGTATAATGGCTACCATTGAAGGCTTAAAATCTAACCCCATTGAACGGGCTATTGTTAAGTATTTCGCTTGTAAGAAAAAACTGAACAATTTTACCCTAGAAGAACTAAATGCTTTACCTAAAGCGTTTTTGTTTTATGTTGCGTCAAATGCTGTAAAGGAGATTTGGGATAGTGTGCCGAGTGATTGGACACGGGATCCTGTGTTGTGTGAACTTCAACCGTGCACTGATTATGAACATCATCAACAAGTGTACATTTCCAAAATGCCATCAGTTCAAAATTGTAGAACGTGTCAGTTAATTAAACTGTATCATGGACATAAAACCTCATGCAACGACTATGCGTCTTCATTCCACGGATGTGATGGTAAGAAAGAAGCAACCTCCGCAGCAGCGGAAAAAGAATCAACATGTGCGTCACCGACTGAAAAAAATATGCCGGATCTCTACTGGTCATGGTCTCATTGACAAAGTCATAGATCTTTTACCCTTTGAGCTGCACTTACCTGGTTATCAATACTGTGGCCCTGGTACAAAGTTAGACGTTCGACTGGCACGTGGTGATCCTGGAATTAATGCTTTAGACGCAGCTTGCAAGCAGCATGATCTAGCGTACAGAACATCAAAGCGTGAGAACAACATCTCTGAACTAAGACGTGTCGCCGACCAGATACTTTTGAGAAAGGCTATGGAACGTGTGACGTCACCTTCTGCATCTGTTGCAGAAAAAATGGCGGCCCTTGTGGTAGCAGGTGCTATGAAGGGGAAGCTCGTGTTGAGTGGTGGACGTTTACAAACAAAACATATGAAAGGACCAAGAACAAAGCAAAAATAAACTCTACACTATTCTTACCTTATGTTAAACAAGTGGTAACATGTTGATGTGCAAACGATGCTAATAAAGAAATGAACTAAAATATATGTTTGTTTTTTCTAACTCATACTTGGGGTAGCATGCATGTAACCAATAGTTAAATCAAAAACTCAAAAGTCAAACTTTTTTTTGTTTATTAAAAAAACTCATAGTAATCAAAAAGCTATATATAAGATTTTACGTTGTTGCGATGTGAATGGTGTTGTGATGTGTATGGTGTTGCGATGGGGATGGTATCTTGATGAGCAGGACTCCTCACTGAAGTAAAACTAGTGGCAAGCGTAGGCGTTGTTACTGCCTCTTCTTCTATATCATCTCCCGCGAGGTTGTTGTTTACACTGGAACGAAATTCCATTCTAGAGAAAAAGCTATTGCAATTTGAGTTTGGAAGGTTTGTGGTAAATCTGGCATACAATAAATATAACTTACCTTTTAGTAGGGATGATATCTACTTCTGAGAGATGTTAGTTGGTTTGTAGGATGTAAAGTAACTTGACCAACTGAGTAAATGTATGAAGAATATAAGTAATCATTAGTGTTTGGATATATTATATCCGTTTTACTTCCATCTGGGAATACACATCTTGTAACAAATTTAGGTTTTGTACATTTATGGCACCAATATATGTCCTCCTCATTCAAGTCGTCTAAGAGATACTTCCAATTTTTATGTTTTACAAAATAACTTTGACTGTGAATATTATTAGGGAGGGGAAGCGTGTCGTCAGTGTTGTTACTATCTGGATCTTCATCTTCCATAGCAAGGTCTAATCCATAGCATAAAACAAAACATTTTAAACACAACTTGTGACAATTAATGTAGTCAATTTCACCGTCACTATTTTCGTACGTGTCATTTGTGTCAGGAATGTGGTAGTCGTTAATGTACGTCACACACTGTAACTCATTGAATTGTCGTGGGAAAATGATGGTGTCTTGCCCCATAGAATAATGAAGTTGGTAGTCAAATCGAGTTGTGTTTTGTGATAAAATATAGTTTAATGGCCATTCTTTGAAGGTACTGTTCAAGTAGTTAGTGTATGTAGATGTAGTACGAAATTCATTATATGTTTTGTTATATATTTGACTGCGATGACCATGTTTTGTTGCATATATCCAGTGACTTGGGTCAGAAAAGTGTTGTCTAAAAGTTTCAGATTGGTTAGCCATAGTACTCACCAAACGTTGTTGCTTGAATGCGTACCAGTAAAAGATAAAAACGAATTAGTTATTCCACAACACTCACACAAGAAATATATATATTTTGCAGCAAAATCTTTCTTGGTTGTTTCCTAGCACACCACACTAGCGAATAATCAGCTCAAACCGGCTTCACTCCATTCATATAGGGACTTGCGCGTAGAGCACGGTGTCCATACATAGTAGCGGTCCTTCGGACGCTTACAGCTCCAGTTACTAAGTGAAGATGATGAATTACTTCCGCGCTATCAATATCTCATGGTCACCAAAGACGGTAATGTAACCTTCGGTCGCCATGCTGCACGTAGAGCACGGTGCCCCATACATAGTAGCGGTCGGGTTGTAGTAAATAACTTTGTTATAATTATATCCCCTTCTGCACTGTAGAGCACGGTGCCCATACATAGTAGCGTTCGGGTTGCAGTAAATAACTTTGTTAAAATGATATCCCCCTTCCACACTGTAGAGCACGGTGCCCATACATAGTAGCGGTCGGGTTGCAGTAAATAACTTTGTTATAATTATACCCCCTTCCACACTGGTGAGCACACCCACGAATCTGTTATATATACAGGTGTAAGGGTCGCACCCAATCTCACTTGCATCAAGTCTCTTTTGGCGTGAACATCGTTCTGCTCTGTACAAGGTGAGTTAACGTTTTGTGTTTTCTTATCATTATTGAACAGTTAGTAGATGATTATAGACTATATGGGGGCTATCTTTTTTTATAGTTAACATGGATGCTCTCCAACAGTTAAACAAAATAGGGGCCCAGGCTGGGTTGGAAACAAGAAGACTAAGGGATCTCCCAGTTAACCAACCGTTCCCTGTAGAGAGTCTGCAGAGAATTGAGACACGATTCGGCACCAGACTTCTTTGTCACTGCCAAGAGTTTATGGTGTTTCTACCAAGTCGATTTGCCAGCATATCCAACGAGACGCTGGCAACGTTAAATTCACGCCCCTTGGTATTGAAGTATTTAGGCATGCACAATAATGCATGCCTAGTCCTCTTTGAAGCGGATAACATTTAACTCTTTGTCACATCGTGTATGAGCAGATAGCCTCGCTGTTCCACCTCTAACAAAACCATTTAATACTAGAGAAATAGCAGTTGACTATTATTGTAAGTGTTTATTAGAAAATAACCTCATGGTACCACTTGTTTGGGAAAATGTTCGTGACTGCTTTCAAACACGACTGTGCAGTGGACGAATATACAATGTCAACAAAATTTTACATCCAAAATTGTTTTTACAAGCATGTTTACCCGTTTTTTTATTACAATTTATCACTCTTTTTATGCGCTTCACAGCATTAAAGGTGAACACAGAATTAGCGTGTACCTTTGTATTTTTTAAAGTCAGTGGAGATGAAAAACGGGAAACCATTTATTTGACAACAAAAATGAGACCATGTTATCGGACGGATGACAGGGAAGCTTGGTATAACGAACATGTCGTTGACGCTTTGGTGTCTAAGTTTGACGCCTTTCTTGAAGGTGAAAGTGGAAAATCGCTCGAGGTCATCCCGTTTCTACAAGTCAATGTATGTTGCTTTGATCCCTTAAATTCAGGTTCTCTATATTTTCCACTTCCTCTTCCTGTTCAACGTAGAAAAGCCGTTCTCAACATTCAAAATGAGGATGACTATTGCTTTTTGTGGTGCGTGGCTGCATTTCTAGCCCCTGTTCAACGTCATGTTAGTTTAACATCCTCATACACGGTCATGTTTAACAGGTTACTCTCCACGCTCAACTTTGCAACTATTTCATTTCCTATGGAACTTACCTCTATGGCTAAATTTGAAAGTCTTAATCCTCATTTTTCCTTTATGATTTATGGTCTTGATAAGAATACGGTTATTGGACCGCTTTATTGTACGCAGCAGCAGAAGGTACACCATATAAATTTATTATACATTTCTAACGAGCAAACAAGTCACTATTGTTTAATTAAAAACCTCTCCAAGCTTGTTGGAGGTCAACTTTCATCTAGACACCATAAAACATTTATTTGTGAACGGTGTTTGCAGTACTTTTCAACGCAGATCAAGCTGGATAGCCACACAGTGGATTGTTCTACTCAGCCAGCAGTTAAAATTACATTTCCAAAACCGAAAGAGGCAAAAATGAAATTCAAAAACTTCCATCGCATGGATCCAGTGGCCTATACTGTGTATGCAGACATTGAAACTCTAACTACCCCCATTCAGCGGTGTCCACCGAATCCGTCTTCCTCATACACAGATGCTATTCAAAGACATACTCCGTTTTCTGTGGCCTTTCAAGTTGTTTGTTCCTATGATCCAAGTCAATCCTATTTCAAATTGTTTCGAGGACCTACCTGTATTCAGTGGTTGTTACAGGAACTGAAACAGTTAGCTGAGCATGTCCATCAGCTTCTTCAAATTCCCAAGCCCATACAGATGACGCTAGACGAAATGATACATCATGATACGGCAACAACGTGTCATATTTGTCAGAAGCCTATTTTACCTGACGACATTAAAGTGCGCGACCATTGTCATTACACGGGCGTCTATCGAGGAGCTGCACACGACACGTGTAATTTAACGTTTCGTGCAGCAAAGTATATACCCGTCTTTTTTCACGGTCTCACCAATTTTGACTCCCACTTTATTATTCGTGAGTTTGCCACATTAGACAAGGAACATTTTTCCATTATTCCGCAAAATCATGAGCGGTTTATCTCCTTTTCTATACATTACCAGGGTATATCACTTCGGTTTCTCGATTCCTATCGATTTATAGCCTCTTCGTTAGAAGCCTTGGTCAAGGGCATTTCACCCGATGAATTGCACTTTACACGAAACCATTTTTCGGATGATGCTAAATTCAAACTTTGCATCCGGAAGGGCGTTTATCCTTATGAATATACCAACAGTTGGTCTTCCTTGGACGAAACGCATTTACCTCCACAGGATGCATTTTTTAGCACGTTGCATAATACTACCATTACTGATACCGATTATATCCACGCCTGCAACGTGTGGGATACCTTTGGTTGTACCACCCTAGGTGAATATGCTGATCTGTATCTCACTGTGGATACCTTGCTATTAACGGATATTTTTGAGAAATTCCGTCGCATGTGTATACAGATTTACAAGCTGGACCCGTGTCACTATTATACAGCACCGGGTTTATCATGGGATGCCATGTTGTTGTACACAGGTATCGAGTTGGATTTACTTGTAGATATTGACATGTTATTATTTTTTGAAAAGGGTATTCGTGGAGGATTTGTTTCCCTTGTTCAGAGACATGTCCATGCCAATCATCCTTACATGTCAACGTATAATGCCCAGCAGCCCATTTCCTATTTAACACACTACGATATAAATAATTTATACGGCTATGCTATGAGTCAACCCCTCCCGTATAAAGATTTTGTTTGGCTCAGTAACGAGGAAATCGAACGCTTTGACGTGTTCACCGCTGCTCGTCAAAAAGAAATTGGTTTTGTCCTGGAAGTGGATATACAATACCCTGCACATGTGCATGACGATCACGCTGATTTACCGTTCTGTGTCGAGCGTAGGATTCCTCCAAATTCGAGCTCAAAACATCCAAAGTTACTGGGAACGCTTCTTCCTAAAACAAGGTATGTGATTCACATCCAAGTGCTTTTACAATGCTTAACGTATGGACTCGTGTTGAGTAAGATCCATCGTATTGTATCGTTTACACAAAAGGCGTGGTTGAAGCCTTACATGGACCTGAATACTCACCATCGGCAGCGTGCTACCCAACCTTTTGAAATTAATTTTTTTAAATTGATGAATAATGCAGCATACGGAAAAACGTTTGAAAATGTACGCAAACACCGGTCCATCCATTTAGTTAATTCGTGGGAAGGTAGGTATGGAGCTCGGAAATATGTTGCCAAGCCCCATTTTAAAACCATGAAAATTATTACTGATACATTGGCTACCGTCGAATTAGGAAAGGTTGAAATTCTTTACAATAAACCTATTTATTTAGGGATGACTATTTTGGAGTTTTCAAAATTAACCATGTATGACTTTCATTATGGGTTTGCTCGTCGCTATTTTAAGGATGTTCATCTTGTTTACACTGATACCGATAGTTACATATATCAGGTTAAAGCAACAGACGTTTATCAGGTGATGCGTGACCATCCTGAGCATTTCGATACGTCCTCTTTTCCTGATGGTAACATCTTTGGCTTGTTACCTCAAAACAATAAAGTTATGGGGCTCATGAAAGATGAATGTGGCGTCGATGTGATGACAGAATTTTTAGGTCTTGCATCAAAAATGTACTGCTATACTTGCGACAGTTCAAGACATGTCAGTCGAGCCAAGGGGGTCCGCTCTAGTGTCATCCGAACGTTATGTATGGCTCGTTATCGTGAGGCATTATATAATCCCACTGAACAGTATGCGAAACAGGCACGTCTAACGTCCCGTACCCATGAAGTGTTTCTTGTCGAGCAAATGCGACGCTCGTTGCTTTTGTTTGATGATAAACGTTCATGGGTAAATGATCACCTCACAAGCTTGCCATGGGGCCATTACGCCCTTAATGAGTAAACCAATACAGTTTTGTTCTTCATGTGTGTTCGCTATTATCTGTGAATCAAAACATGTCTATGTGTATGTCAAATATTGTAAATAAAGAAATAGTATGTATTGTCCTTTTGTTTTATTTATTTTCAAGTCCTATATAATCATCAAACCTTGCTATTTCCTTACTAGATGTTTAGATGGTAAGTATAATAGACCGACGCTATCGCAGGAGCTAATGTGCAAGATGGTCGCCTCGCGCAACTACTCTCTGTTATTCTTATGGAGGGACAGTCAGAGCTGGAGCAGTGGCTAATGTGCAAGATGACCGCCACGTCCTGAGACCGTGGATGATGTCACAGGCGGGGAGTTCGGTCGTATAGTTGCTAAATGGAATATTTATTATTATGAGATAATTATTGATTGATTGATAGCTTGCCACGGTGGGTGAGTGGTTATTGTGTCGGACTATCAACCCCAAGCTTGCAGGTTAGCTCTTAGCCGTGGTAAGTGATTTTTGAAAGGCGGCAAAAATTACGACACGCATGTCAATGTCGACATGTCGAAGAACCCAGGGGAAATTCGGCCGTGTAGTTGCTAAATGGAATATTTATTATTATGAGATAATTATTGATTGATTGATAGCTTGCCACGGTGGGTGAGTGGTTATTGTGTCGGACTATCAACCCCAAGCTTGCAGGTTAGCTCTTAGCCGTGGTAAGTGATTTTTGAAAGGCGGCAAAAATTACGACACGCATGTCAATGTCGACATGTCAAAGAACCCAGGGGAAATTCGGCCGTGTAGTTGCTAAATGGAATATTTATTATTATGAGATAATTATTGATTGATTGATAGCTTGCCACGGTGGGTGAGTGGTTATTGTGTCGGATTATCAACCCCAATCTTGCAGGTTAGCTCTTAGCCGTGGTAAGTGATTTTTGAAAGGCGGCAAAAATTACGACACGCATGTCAATGTCGACATGTCAAAGAACCCAGGGGAAATTCGGCCGTGTAGTTGCTAAATGGAATATTTATTATTATGAGATAATTATTGATTGATTGATAGCTTGCCACGGTGGGTGAGTGGTTATTGTGTCGGATTATCAACCCCAATCTTGCAGGTTAGCTCTTAGCCGTGGTAAGTGATTTTTGAAAGGCGGCAAAAATTACGACACGCATGTCAATGTCGACATGTCAAAGAACCCAGGGGAAATTCGGCCGTGTAGTTGCTAAATGGAATATTTATTATTATGAGATAATTATTGATTGATTGATAGCTTGCCACGGTGCGTGAGTGGTTATTGTGTCGGACTATCAACCCCAAGCTTGCAGGTTAGCTCTTAGCCGTGGTAAGTGATTTTTGAAAGGCGGCAAAAATTACGACACGCATGTCAATGTCGACATGTCAAAGAACCCAGGGGGAATTCGGCCGTGTAATTGATGATCATACAACACACACACACACATCTCCAGTATACAGGTTTGATGACCATATTGTCCTTAGTACAACCGAACAAAGATGATTAATCGCGTTAACCTACATGGGACTGATAACCGCGATGCTTCACTCCTCCCCATGATTATTCAACACATACACATACACATCTCCAGTATACAGGCTTGATGACCATGTAGTCCATAGTATAACCGAACACAGATGACTAACCGCGTTAACCTACATAGGACTGATAACCGCGATGTTTAAGTTTGTAGTCAAATTGATAATAATAATAATAATGTTATTGGTTTTACGTCCCTTTTAACTACACTGGCTTAGTCAAATTGAGTTGTGTGATATGATAAAATATAGTTTAATGGACATTCTTTGAAAATACTGTAAAAATAGTTAGTGTATGTAGATGTTGTACGAAATTCATTATATGTTTTGTTATATATTTGATAGTACTCACCAAACGTTGTTACTGGTACGCGTACACCACACTTGCAAATGATCAGCTTAAACGCGGTCACTCCTTACATATAGAGGCTTGCGCGTAGGGCGTGGTGCCCATATTTAGTAACGAGGCTCTAGTTACTAAAAGAATATGATGAATTATTTTCGCACTGAGATGTCACAGGAGTTCACATCCAGCTACAACGAGTAACCGCTCGCTCCAGGGGTTTCACAAGTACTCCGTTCGCACAGGGACCCACAAACAGTACCGAAAAATAGCCGCTCGCCCCAGGGCTCACAACCATTGAGAATGGGTAGCTTCTCGCACGTTATTATATCAGGGTCTCACAAACAGTGTTCAAAAGTATTCCGTTCGCACAGGGACCCACAAACAGCACCGAAAAATAGCCGCTCGCCCCAGGGCTCACAACCATTGAGAATGGGTAGCTTCTCGCACGTTATTATATCAGGGTCTCACAAACAGTGTTCAAAAGTATTCCGTTCGCACAGGGACCCACAAACAGCACCCAAAAATAGCCGCTCGCCCCAGGGCTCACAACCATTGAGAATGGGTAGCTTCTCGCACGTTATTATATCAGGGTCTCACAAACAGTGTTCAAAAGTATTCCGTTCGCACAGGGACCCACAAACAGCACCCAAAAATTGCCGCTCGCCCCAGGGCTCACAACCATTGAGAATGGGTAGCTTCTCGCACGTTATTATATCAGGGTCTCACAAACAGTGTTCAAAAGTATTCCGTTCGCACAGGGACCCACAAACAGCACCCAAAAATAACCGCTCGCCCCAGGGCTCACAACCATTGAGAATGGGTAGCTTCTCGCACGTTATTATATCAGGGTCTCACAAACAGTGTTCAAAAGTATTCCGTTCGCACAGGGACCCACAAACGGCACCCAAAAATAGCCGCTCGCCCCAGGGCTCACAACCATTGAGAATGGGTAGCTTCTCGCACGTTATTATATCAGGGTCTCACAAACAGTGTTCAAAAGTATTCCGTTCGCACAGGGATCCACAAACAGCACCCAAAAATAGCCACTCGCCCCAGGGCTCACAACCATTGAGATATTTATTATTATTAGGTCTTTATTGATTGATACCTACAGCCCCGGCCATCGCATTGTTCTACTACTCTAAGTTACACTCGGTCACATTCGACTACCTTCGACAGTCGCCCGAACCGGTCCCTTCCCCCACTTCCATCCACAAGCTATATAGGCAATGCACACCAGCCAGCTCAGTCAGTTGGCTGGCCAACACAGGTCGGCTAACAACTGGGTCTGCTTCCAAGCCAGACCTTCCCCTCCCCTCCCCTCCCCCCCTCCCCCAAGCCCCCCAGGGAACGCCTGGGGGGGCACGTGACCACGAGAAACCATGGATGACCTTGAAATCTGTCCAGGACCGGCTTAGCCCTACTACTACCATGGTTACCGTGTTGCATTCTTTCATTGTAAATATACATGTTTTAAGGTATTTATTTAATTGTGAGGCATTTAAAGAGTAAGTGAGTGCGTTATGCTGAACCTGTAGGTACCCCATATGTGTAGGTTGGTGTTAATGGGACCTTATTTTCGGTACAAAACTGGAATGGGACGTTAGCAGAATAATATAGGGAGGGATATTTCCGTGTCCGGGAGACACACTAAATTCTTCCTTTTTAGAACTCTGCAGCTCTTATCCCTCGGTCTGTGGCCAACATAAGGTCTTCCTGGCCGCAGGTGTCATTCAGAGCTGGTGTTATGGTGTCCACAGTCACATCTTGGATCTTCTGCATTACCTCACTTCACATGGTTGCTACGACACTTAGGCAGTCCTGTTCTCATCCGGTTTAAGGACCTTCAGGTGGTATAAGCCTCTGCACAGTTCTTCTTTAGCGGTAAACCCCTCTGGTACAATTTGTTTCCAGAGTGCCACACGCTGGACGTCTGGTTTGGTATGGAGGGGTCCTGTCCTCTTGTCTCACGTTTCGCTGTAACGACCTGAGTGATAGTTTCTGTCTTGACTGGTTCCTGGTACATGGCTTGTGTCTCATAACCTTCGGCTATTTTCATGCTTATTGTACCAGTTCCTGAATACAGTATATTACTCTGTTTTACCAGAAGGACCTGATATTTCACTATGGCTATACCTGTTGAGTTATCGCTGTGAAATCAACAGGTTGCATTCATGTCATTTGGAAGTTGCAAGGGAACACCTCGGGCTGTAATCGTGGTTGATTCGCGCACAATATTGCCGACAAAGGGCGCTTGACAGTGGCTTAGCACAGCGCTGCTCAAGCTCATTATACAACTAGTGGACAATATCGTATTCATGTCGCCACGTGCCGCAGGGAGCGCTGTCTTAAAAACAAAGCCCAGGCATTAATATGTATGTGGGGAATTGCACATCAATGGCGGGTTTAACTCCCCTTGACTCAGTTCAGTTCAATTACTGAAGTGCACAGTGAGAAGAACATGCGAGCATCTGCTGATTCAAACAACTAATGGGAAATACAGGACAAGGAAAAGAAATGCCCTCAACCCACGAATAATGAAGGAAGTAGAGCAACGAAAGGCACATAGGAAATGGAACAAGTAATTCCATGACGAAGTAAAGATCCTACTTTTCTTAAAATTATAGAGACCATATATCAACAGTTGGCAGACCTGCGACTCTATTTTCTTAGTTCCATCTCTTAAGGTACTCAACGCTCATAAAAAACATTGGGCGAGGTTCAATAGATAGTATGCACGTTACATGTATTTAAATATTGAATTTATCAGCATGCGTAAAATCAGGTTGGCGACACTGCCATAAATGGGATGCTAAAACTTAAATTGAAATATTATGATCTATATATCTGCCAATGTCGAAAGAACTGCATTTATTAGTATGGAAGTTACATGTGATTCAACATTAAAACTATCAGCACGCGGAGAATCATCTTGGCAGCGACAGGTCTATATGTATGCAAAGTTTAGAACTGTTGGCCCGCATACTTTCTGATATATTGAGATTAGGATAAAAGGTATAGAGTGCATTTTTCAACAGTTGGAATCGCTGTTGACACTAAAAAGAAAACGCATATTCATATATGCCCCAGTGCGCATATCACATACCAAATTTGGTTGAAATCCAATAGATAGTATGGATAATATGGAAGTTATATGCATTTAAATTTGAACCTATCAGTAGGCATAGAAACATGTTGGCAACACTGATGTAATAATATCAATATGTGTGTCAACTTTGGAACAATTCCCATGCATATCTTTCAAAATATTCAACATAGACCTCAAATTTCAATTGCAATGTTTCATCAGTTGGTAGCACTGACATCATTTTCAAATATGGCCGTGAGATAATCAGACACAGGTCTTTACTCTTACCAAATTTGGTTTCGATAGCAGGGGCCATTTAGGTCTTGTTAGGGGGAACACACATACACACAGACAGATGGACAGCCAGACACACGGATCGAACGCATAAGTCTACCTTTTCCTCATTTTTACAAAATGTGAAAAGTAGGCTAAAAATAGACCAGATTAAGAATCTTTCCAGTGGTCAATTTACGAACTCACGAGACGGGAGCCGTTGATGGTGCAAAATGAGTGGTGGGCTACACACGCACTGCCCCTTAAGGGCCTCGTACAATAGGGCAGAGGTCTCACATCTCGAACAAATAGTTCCATGAAGAGATAAATAGCCTATTTTCATATATCCTATTAATGTGAATTGTCTCTATCAACATACAAAATTTCAGTTTGATTGCTGTAATAGATTCGTAGATATTGAGAACCGTCTAAATATTTCGGATGTTTGCCATGTTGGATTTTTATGTATGTAGGCCATAGAGTTATGTACTATTAGATGACGATTATTGCGTAGGTTCATTATTCAAACGTTGACTTAGATCTCATGATCAGGACACAATAAATGATAACTTAATTTTAAAATTTCGCACAGCCGCCATATTGAGATTATGTAAAAAATTGAACTAAATTTTATGCCAGTGCATTACAATGTGTATAAACATTTGCTGTACCATGTTACATTGCGTTCATATGGTTGAATCGCGAGAAAAAGTCTTTTTAAATCTTTTAACTTCGCTTGGCCACCATGTACGTTTTATTCTTAACAAGTTTTGAAAGTCGCGTACCGGTACGTAAACTTCTAGTAGTGCCCTTTATCACCGTACAAAATTTCAGGGTGATATCAGTAATTGTCTCGGAGATATAGAATACTGGTGTAAAATTTCACACAGCCGCCATGTTGGATTGGTGAGACGTCGGCCAAAATAGTGCTATGACCTTTCCGAATTTAATTTAAATCACTCCAGCCGTTTAGATTTAATTAGGGCGACACACACACATACGCGCACACACACGGACAAAAGGTGATCTCATAAACCTATTATTTTTCATAAATGAAAAGAGGCTAAACATATACAAGGGGCTATTAAGGGGGGGGGGGGTAATAGCCTGTACAATTTTATTCGCGGGGGGGGGGGCTGACTATCCTGGATAATTGTGAGTATTCTCAGGGGATTGTCACCGCAATAACAACCAATATCTTAGAGCATATAACTTTGCGTAATTATTTTATATAAGAGTTAATTGTAAAATTCAAATTTTATATAACCTATGATTAGTGGCAAAACAACTCACAAATAACATTTTATAATTAATGAATTTCTTTCATGGCCGATGTAGTGTGGATGGCAAATATCTAAATAATATTTGTCAATTTATTAAACAGAAAGCTAAACAGTTTTTTTTGTTTGTTTACAAATTAATAATATTTTTCTCAGGAGTACCGCACTGTGGAATTCTCAGTTTTGCCTCAGAAGGCTGAGTGCACCCCGAGGTGGCAGCCAAGAATGCTAGCCACTACACCTTGAGGTAGTCTAATTTCTATCTTAATATTGTTTATAACTTAGCCAATAAGTTAAGATTAGGGTACAACCAAATTTACTATTTGCCTATTTTAGGCTTTCGCCAAAGCAACACATTCTTAATTTAACGCCTTCCTCTGTTTGTCTTTTAACACTTCCAAGTTCATCCGCAAATAAAGCTTCTTTATCAGTAGGCATAAGTTTATTATGAGACGGTATTTATTAACAAACATTCACTTAGAAATACATCTAATTTGATATTTCCGGCACTGTAATTCGTCCAGTGCTCACATCATCTCTCTTGAAGCCGTACTAGGACTGTACAGTGATTTTAAAGTGTCACCGTGAACTACAATTGTTATTATCCCCAGCAGTGTTCAATGCTGACTGAAGTTCTTAGTAGTTAGGAGCCTTTCCCAGTCTTATTTAAGCGACAATTCCCCTACAAGAGAGCGATTAAACTTGATAACATATTGTCATTTGAAGGTGTGTCTCCTCCGCTCCTCCCAAAATATCTTAATTTTCGCGGAATCCTCCCTCTTCCTCTCATCCATCCACCTTTCCCCAGGTTGTCGTAATGTTCTTGGTTCAAACTTAACATTCACGATTTTCGACTAGCACTCAGTTCGGTCTTCGAAATTGTCTATGCTGATTGCTCGTAAGTCTCTCTGATACCGCATTTACTCTGTGTTATGATACCGAGTAGTTTCTTTGGGAATCTGGAGGTGGCCATCCTGTGCATGTGAGTGTTTTCTAATTTCGTCTGTTATCGTATTGGTCTTTTCATAGAGTTCTGTACTAGGTCTCTTCAACCTAATGCCGTTTCTGTTGATTGCTCCGTAGATCTTCGGGAGAATTTTTCGCTCCTGCTTTTCCAGTTCCCTAATCCTGGAATGACCATTCGATTAGGCCTACTATTCCGGAAGAATAACTGTTTTATAATGTCATAATTTGGCGTTCGTCGAATTGCATTTCTTGATGTAATGGGCCCACGTTAGCATGTAGGCCTTCTGGAGCTTAGTGATTCTGTCTTCATTAGCGATTCGATTAAGTCCTGAGGGCTTTATAATTTCGCTAAGGTAATTAAAAGTGCAGACTTGGGCGATTTTACCGTATTTGGTGTTTAAAGGGGATTTATTTTCTGACTTTCCATATATTTGGTCTTGTCGTAAGAGATATTTAATCCGATCTTTTGCGCAATCTCGTGGAGCTTTTCCACTGCGTAAGTCGCTTCCGATCTGTCATAGATTTAGGATTTTCTGTTTGTTTTATTGTAAACCTATATCATTCAGGGGTATTTCCTGTTAGTAGACCAATTCTGTACTTAGTGAAGACAATTAGGCTACTTACTTTACTTACTTAACGGGTTTTCACTCGATGGGGATGATATCGATCTCGGATCTCAAAAGGCGGTACAACACCCTGCATAAATGTTCGTTTACTTCCTATGTATTGGGCAGGTGGCCTAGATGTTCTGCCTCTTAAAACAACAACGCTTTCTGTGAAGAAAATCTGTTTAGTGAGTAATTCACTTGAGAGCAAGTTAATGAAAACAGCATAAAGCGCACAATAAAACACTCTGCACAGTAATACCAACTTATAATTAATGTTGTAAAATTAATCAAGAAATTTAATCAACGAATTTTTTAATGAAGTAAGGTTCCCATTACTGAGATAATGCTCTGTGGTTGGCTACAATGAGGAACTTACTCTCCCCCGAGCACTTGGCGGGACCGCCTTCAATGAGACCGCGAGTGTTTCGACATGAAGGTCATCAACCCTAATTACTCCAGCGCTGACTAATTAACAATAAAACTCTCAGTCGGTTGACTCGTATTGATGAGACTGTTTGTGCCTGGGCATAAATACGAGTTAACCAATGGATGTTATCAATCAATTGATGATATTAATAATATTAATATTAATAACTTAGCTGGTCCCACTACAATACAAACTGCATTTCCACGGCTGCGAAATTACGACATTATTAAACGGTAGTCTTGCCGGAAGCCTTACACGCATCAGAAACTACAAGCACCAAGGGAATGGCCAAAAATAAAGACATTGAAAAACAAGAAAGGAAACGTTGAGAATAATTTACTGCTCCGTTTTCAGAGATAATTTCTTGCAAAAAAGACCAACAGAAGAATTATACAGATATACTGAATGTATCACGACACTCATCAGAAAACGCAGAGTGAAGTTCTTTTCACACATCGCCAGAATGGACGACACCAGACTGACTAAAAGAATATTCAACATAATGTCTACGTCGAAGTTGGGTGCTTCTTGGTACAAAGAAACTATGGAAGATTTACAACAACTACATATCGTCATTGAAGACATCCAAGACCGCAGTATTTGTAGACAAAATATCAGAAACCAGAAATTTGAATTTAGATCACAAACCAAAAGAATCAGGCGTAAATTGACAAATGAGGGGAAGAAGGCGCACAGTGAACGGATGGAAGGTTTTTGGGAAGATAAAAAGAAGGAAAGAGCTACCACCAAAAGCTATATGTTTGTGTTTTAGCGCTCTCCTTAAAGGGAAATGTGCGCGAATAATAATATTAATAATAATAATAATAATAATAATAATAATAATAATAATAATAATAATAATAATAATAATAATAATAATAATAATAATAATAATAATAATAAATCTAACGAAACAAAACAAAGATATGATGAATTCCTTAAAATTGAAAACAGGTTATGAAAACCATGAGATCAGATAAAAGAAATTATCTCAAAAGCAGATTAATGGGAATTGAACGACCACCAGCGTTCTTGGCTGCCACCCCGGAGGTCCGGGGCCTGGCTTCGTGAGGTGAAACTGAGAAGAGGAACTCAGCCACCCTGAAAGTGGTTTTCTTTGGTTTCCCACGTCTACTCCAGGCAAATGGTGGGATGGCTCCTAACTTAAGGCCATGGCCACCACTTTCCCAATCCCATCCCCAATTCACAAACACACCCACCAGTATAGCCAACACAATAGCACAGGTTATCACACACATTCCATGGAACTATATGACTGCCATGTCGTAGCCTATAAAAGAAGCAAAAATAACAAAAACAAACATGGAACTTAAGTAAAATAATACACGAAACTTGTTCAAAACATTTGGGAAAGAATAGCCTAAGTGTGAAGGATCTGATTATGATATTAGCATCAGGGAACCTCCCATTGCCATCGGCTGAACAACATTACATTTCGATTACTAAGGCAATAGTGACAAAAGGCTTCCAACAAAATAATATCAAAATTCCCTAACTTCACTAACAATATTCAAATACCATATCATGTGATGAAGTTCCTGAGCTGCTGTATATTTTTTTAAAATAATAAATTATTAGTTTAGAAACTCTCGGGTCAATGACCTTGCAGTTCATCAATTATCAAAATAAATACAAGAGTAAATTATCCATAAATAATCATGTCGAAAGCCCCCCATCTTACAAAAGCCGCGAGAGCGCATGCGTACAAAATAAATCACTATTTCACCCCCATGGTAAGGTTAGTTTTCATCTTGGGGTAGAAATACTGTATGTACCGGTAATGTATAGGTAGTAGTCATTTGACACACCCCACACGCCAATCTCCGATCATTAGTTCGCGAGATATCGGGTTGGACTCGCGCGGTGGCCATGACACTGTTTACAATGAGTAATAATAATAATTCTAAGAACGAAATCAAGAAGAGAAATGCTCCTAAAAGTGTCATAGAAACTTGCTTGGTATGGATCTTCCCTTCCTTCTTCCAGGTTGGTCAGAAACTCCTCATCCAGATCGTCCCACCTCCACCAGTTGGAGATTGCAACCTTGCAAGTGTTAAGCGCACACTTCAACCCCAAAACCAAGCCTTGACGTAGAATTGCGTCCTTACAAGTCTTAAGCGCACACTTCAACCCCAAAACCAAGCCATAAAGTAGAATTGTGTCCTTGCAAGTGTTAAGCGCACACATCAACTCCAAAACCATGCCGTAACGTAGGATTGTGTCCTCGCAAGTGTTAAACGCACACTTCAACTTCAGAACCAAGCCGTGACGTAGAATTGCATCCTTGCATGTGTTAAGCGCACTCTTCAGCCCCTAAACTAAGCCATGACGTAGAATTGTGTCCTTGCAAGTGTTAAGCGCACACATCAACTCCAAAACCAAGCCGTAACGTAGGATTGTGTCCTTGCAAGTCTTAAGCGCACACTTCAACCCCAAAACCAAGCCATGAACTACAATTGTGTCCTTGCAAGTGTTAAGGGCACACATCAACTCCAAAACGAAGGATTGTGTCCTTGGAAGTGTTAAACGCACACTTCAACTTCAGAACCAAGCCATGACGTAGAATTGCATCTTTGCATGTGTTAACACTGGAGTAATCGCGCGGATTACTATTGTAATCCAGGGGTACATTTTATGCTGCAAATAAGGATTGGCAACACTTATGACCTTGCGCGGTCATCTACCTTCCGGTCGCATACCCGCACTGCTGTCAGTCAAGTGGCAGCGCTCAAAGCAAATGCATCGATTTTTGGTGGAATTTAAAATTGTTTGGATTACAATAGTAATCCGCGCGACTATTTACGTGACATTTTTGTTTCTGAATTAGTTTCTTGTTTATGTGTTTTAGTGTCTTTTATTTATATTTTTCATTAAGACTAAGTGGCAATTAATACATTGATCGCCCCCAGGGGCTCACATCTAGGGGGACGTGAGTAGGTATAATAAGCCGAAGCTGGCGCAGGGGCTAATGTGCAAGATGGCTGCCACGCGCAACTCTCTTATGTTATTCTTATGGGAGGGAGAGTCATAGCTGGCGCAGGGGCTAATGTGCAAGATGGCTGCCATTCACAACGAGCTTAGGATTATGGATGCTCTGAGCCAAGATATTATTTATATTTTGTACGAGGGTGAAAGAAGGGGGGGGGGGTTGTTCAACGTCTAGTGACTTAGCGCATGATGTTTTTTTAATAGTCATTTTTTATTTTCATATTTCTCACACGGTTATTTACAATTTGCAATATTGTCGTTTTTTTATTTATTTCATTTTTCAAGTTTTGCACTTGATCAATATTCAAAAGTTGATTTTACATTTAACTGTTATCACCTTTTCAGCTCTCACACACATGGTGGGATATGCTTTACACACATACGTTAAGCCAACCAGGACGTTAAAATGGTAGAAACCGCCGTTAACAACACCGCAAGGGTTGTAGCCTTGTCTTACAGAGTTGTAGCCAGTACTCTACACTCCCTCTGTGAGGGGCTTAACATCAGCCAGTCAAAGCTTGAGTATGTCATGAAGCTGATACTCCAGTAAGTTAACTATAAATGCTATACGTAAACTCTTATCACAGGTGTATCAACAAGGTTTGCAATCTTGAATGACGAATACACCTCAAAGGTCTACTCTCCCTTCGTAAAGGGCACCGCGCATTATAGTTAAGTTTAAAGAAGTATATGCTTTTGTGCCTCTCCTCTTTTCTCTGGGCTTGAGACCAGCACTAGGGCTTAAGCCTAGAGGCAGAGTTAACACACACACACAAACACACACACACAGGCGTACGGAGAAATTAATCTAGCACCAGAGGCCCTTAGATTAGATTTTTATTTATCCATTTGATCAATTACATGTATACAATACATTTTTTTATATAGAGCACGTCAAAAATTACAGAGAAATCAATCTTGTGCCATAAGCCTTTCATTCACTCACAGGCTTACAGAGAAATCAATCTCACGCTAGATACCTTTTCATTCACACACAGACTTATGGAAAAATTAATCTTATGCCAGAGGTCTTTTCAATTATAAGTACAAGACCTGAGAGTATGTGTGGAAGGTGACCACTTCCTTTCCACTCCTCATTCCACCACAACATCTGGTAGGTTCCATTGAACACAATGAAGTTTGGGAGACACTGTATTACTTTGTTGACTTGATATGTATAACTTAGTTATTTAAGTGTGGTCAACGGTTTTGTAATGACCATAAGCATGTGTAGCTATACCATCAGAGTCAATTACTCGTTTATCATCACGAGGACACAAAGCAATTTTGTTAAGTTTTACAGATGATATGTTATGTTGTTTAGATGCGATAATGTTCATCGGTATTCTTTTTACCTCGTTCTTCATGAGACAATCCTTATAATCTTGAAAACTTAAACAATTTTTGACAACACCTTTGCTAATACCTTTAATCTTTTTTATTTCTAGTCCATTAATGTTTAAAGCATACATTTTAGCTCTAAGTCCAGCAAATGCTTTAATAATACGTCCACAAGCCTCGTCTTTAAATTTTCCCAAAGTTTTCTTGTTTGATGAAGAGTAACATATGTGATTAGTAGGATAATCAGATGTGTCCAGGTGTTCTAAAAATTTCAACTTGTCTTGATAAACATCTTGGGTGTTAACCAAATATATAAACGAGTCTGTGTCCATATACATGAGTTTAAGATTTTCGATCCCATAATAGGGTAGCAGGACATCATAGTGGTGTGAATACATAAGAGTTTTTGAAATATCCAGGATACACATTCCAATATATATAGGCTTATTGAATACAATGCTACGTTTAGCCATGTGGAATGCAGCTAGGTTAGGACCATAAATTGTTCTGTCGATAAATGTTGGTTTAGCGATTAGCTTTTCAGCTCTTTTGCTGTCAGTTACAAGACGTATATCTATTCTTTTACGAATATTTTCCATTGTTTTTCCAAAAATTGCATTGTTAAATAATTTGTAAAGATTTTTCTCAAAATCATTTTTAGCTTGTTTTCGAAGGTTGTTATTAAAATCTACGTATGCCTTTAGCCAAGGTCTCTGTTGAAACTTTAACACACGATGAATTTTTATCAATTTTAGTCCATGATTTAGAGCCTGTTTAAGTGACATGTAATGAACAACGTACCGCCTTCGATTTCCAAGATGAGGAATTAGTTTTTTGAGAGACGAATCCTTAGGTTGTATACACTCTGGTAGGAAAGGTAAATCGTTGTGTAAATCATGAAGGTTGGATGGATAATCGACATCAATGTCTAGAATGTATCCAACAGGATCGTCTTCCTTTAGCGTTTTTAGATCAATGGTATCTGGAGAAACCCACTGAAATCCACCGTAAGGAAGGGAGTGGCACATAGCCCACCCGTATTGGTTGTTGGCATCATCATAGGTAATAAACTGCGATGGTTTCTCGGAATCATATGTTTCCATGTATTTATTGTTAGCTTCAGCATACCTATGAGAAACCTGGCATATGCCTCCACGTATTCCAGACTCTATTAAAAGAATCTGATCGTAATCCTGTAGCAATTCCAGTTCAATGCCAGTGTAAAGGAGCATTGCCTCGAAACTTAAACCAGGTGAAGTAAAGAAGGGTGCGGCATCCACTCGATGTGTTTCTAATGTTTTGTTTCTAAATGTTTCAAAGCTGTCTGCAAGAAGGAGTACATCTGAAGTTAGGTAAAGGTCACTATATTCCCCTAGAGTTTTAATTTTGAACTGATTCCAGACATTTTCGGCATGTTCATAGTCTTCCTTACTAACATCTTCTTGACTTAATTTGTTAAAGAATGCTTCTTTTGGAGGTAAACACGTCTCACTTAACTTTTCCCAAGAATCAATGTAATCATAAGGAAATACGCCTTTACGAGTCATGAGCGTTGCATTTTCTTTCCCAAAGTACTTGTCTGTTTCAGGGTATGATGTTAAGTTTGTAACTAAGTTTTCCAAACTACTAGGCATCAACCGAAACGTATCCACAAATCGAAGCTTAACATTTCCTACATATTTGGTGAAGGAGATGTAATTTTCTTGAGAGTTAGGGATAACGTCCACTCTCTCAGTAGTACATCCCAACTGTTTTACAATGAAATTTGCATCGTATCCACTCATATTATGTAGAAATACGGGAACAGGGTAACGTGTTTTACACCTCAAATTACAGTTATTATGAGCGCTTCCACGATATTCGCCTGTAATATGACAATGATCTCTAACTTTCCAGTCCTCTTTGGTAAATGTTTTATAGCATAAATAACAGGTTTCAGAAGATTGGAACTCTGCTTCTTGATCATGAGTTAAAGCCTTTGGAACATTTAAGCTGTAAAGGTGATCAATTTCATTAGCTATCGATATCAAACAGTCCATAAACTTTTCTGCAGCGTCAGATCCACGATAAATAAAAGGCTGGCTCGGAAGGTTTGTCTTTATATGTTCCACAGCTGGCGAGGGTTTAACATATACACCAAAGCTCATTGGAACATGGCTCTGGTATGGGACTGTATAACTTGCCTCAGGATTAGGTAGACATGTTTGGTATGGTAAAAGTATACTTTCAAAATCTGCATAGATAACGTAAGGTATTCTAAGCATTTTTTCCACATTTAAGAACTTGAGAATTGGGTTTTAATAGGCATTTCAACCCTAGCAATGTCATGCAGGACACACAAAGCTCTATGTTCTTTTAGTTTATCTATCCCTCGTTGACCATATTGATTATCAAAGTGAGTAAAACACCGTTTACACGTATATATCTTATGTCCATGGTGGGTGATCTGATGTCCTACTAGTTTATCAAAATCTTTGATAAAGACGTAGTGGTTCTGGCCAGATGATGAACTTAGCAGAAGAAGGTCGCGGTGGTCTTGTAGCTCTTGATCTACAACCTTTAGAGGAAACAGTTTGTTATCTTCTTCCAGTCCAAATACATTAATGGATATGTTGTTGGCTTTCTCAAATTTCGTAATGTCAGCTAGCGATGTAGGGAACGAAACGACTGAAAAATCATACTTGTTTTCCAGGTCCTTGTATTTACTAACGCGTTGAGCATCCTTTTTAACCAGTTTTGCTAAAATGGCATACATAAAACACCTTTCATCTTTCAAGTTTTGTGGATTAATGCAAGCTTTTTTTGCATTTACAGCTGCTGGTAAAGGAATATATGTGCTACCACGCAAGGGATTATACTTATTTATTTTCAATCGCACTCCTTCAACTGCTAGCAAAGCCCAATTACTGCCTTTTAGCTCGGATTCCTCCATTTCCATGGTTAACTTTTTAAATTGCGTTTCCAAGAAACTACTTAAATCTGTTTCCAAAAATATGGCCTGATTACGAGTTTTAAAAGCACGATCTGTAATTTCATTGGTAGATGTATGAATAAATCTACATTCAGCCACAAGATTAACTTTTAACGACTTGTGGTTCGCTTGTTCTTTTTGTATAACATGGATTATTTTATGCTTGGACTCGTTGAGGTATGAATTTAAATCCTTACACGTATCACACCGTATAAAATAGGATTTTAGACGACAATCAAAAGACGTTTCATATTCATTAAGTCCGTTTTTATCAGGAACCATTGAGAGTAGGTGATGTTTTGTAGGTTCAGATTTTTGTATTTTGGCTGATGACATAACATTACAACATTCTTCATGACGACGTCCGTTGTAAGCATTGTTGAATTTGATTCCACAGGTTTTACATTGATGGAATTGTCCACACGATACTTCATGACGCTTTCTAACATAGTCTCGAACAAAAGTTTTTCCACACACTTTGCATATATAGCTTGGAATAGTTTGCTCCATGATGGATGTTCTTTTCTGATAACAGTTGATTTTTTTAAGAAATAAATCACACCTGTGAAAAAGAGAGACAGAGCGCTGTACTTTCCCATCAACCTAGTTGAGAACAGTTGTGTAAACTGTTTATAGGATACAATATATTTAAGAGGTAAGATAAACTTTTTTACATTGTTGGCAATAATAATATTTATAATACTATAAAATAATAATAATAAAAATGTATTCTATGACTTACTGCTTACAATCTAACATTGAATTTACAAACATCCCTGACTGTCACCTAAAACAGCGTTTCAATCCCCTGAGCTTTCCTAAACGAATACACATGCTTACAGCTTACATATTCTATGACTGAACATACACTATTTACATGTAAATACCACAGATATGCACGCAGTGGTATTCTTTCATAATAATAACATGGCTTACATTGAGGCCCATGGAGACTAAACAATTATTGCGATTTTTATAAATCTTCAAGTTTCGTTTTGGAAATATACCATCTAAATACGTGAGTCATAATTTTGAACTTACTAGTAGCCTCTAAATTACAGATTGGATACAACCCTAGATGCTATGTTAAAACTTACTGCGTATGATAAGGCTGTAGACTGGACGGTGAGACGGTCTTTCACGATGTGAACACTGTGAGAGGTAGTAGTCCACTGGCGATATGCTTGCTAAGGGTCCTCTAATATTCCCTAGTCAAGGCTAACTGCTGCTTACTGCGTAGTACTGGTGGGTGAGACGGTCTTCCACGATGTGATCACCGTAAGAGGTAGTAGTCAACTGATTGTATTCTTGCTAAGGGTCCCCTAATATACCCTAGTGGAGGCCAACAGCTGCTTACTGCGTAGTACAAGGCTGTAGACTGGTCGGTGAGACGTTCTTTCACGATGTGATCTGTTTGAGAGATCAGAGTCAACTGAAATTATCCTTGATATACATCCCCAAATATACTCTACCCTAATACAACCGGTGGTTAACTTCCTACAGAAATACCACTATAGAGACATGTAGAATCTTAACACAAGGTTATGAGTGAAAAAAGATATGTACTAACGGTATTATTTTTTCATAAGAATAACATGGTGGTATTTATACCCCCTATACGCTAAACTAATATTTGGATAATTTTAATTCATGAAGTTTTGTTTTGGAAATATACGATCTAAATACAATGGTGATAATTTTAAACGTTCTAGTAACCTCTAATTGAGAGATAGGGATGCAGGCTTTGATGCTATGTTAAATATAATCAGCTACTTACTGTATATCACAAGGCCGTAGAATGAATCCTTAGAACACTTTTAAGACGATGTGATCTGTTTGAGAGATCGGAGTCAACTGAAATTATCCTTGATATACATCCCCTAATATACTCTACCCTAATACACTCAGGGCTTAACCTCTTACAGAAATACCACTATAGAGACATGTAGAATCTTGTTACAAGGTTGTGTATGACGTTCGACATTTGCTACTTATCAGTGAAAAAAGATATGTACTCACAGCATTATTCTTTCATAAGAATAACATGGTGGTATTTATACCCCTAGACGCTAAACTAATATTCGGATAATTTTAATTCTTGAAGTTTTGTTTTGGAAATATAAGATCTAAATACAATGGTCATAATTTTGAGCGTTCTAATAGCCTCTAAATGGTAGATAGGGATGCAGGCATAGATGCTATGTTAAATATAATCAGCTACTTAGACGACTTTTCACGATGTAACCAGCTCAAGAGCTAACAGTTATCTGAAAATATTCTTGCTGAAGGTCCCTTATATACCACCTTTTTCTAGAAATAAATTACACCTGTGAAAGAAAAGACAGAACGATGAACTTTCACATTAACCTAATAATAATAATAATAATAATAATAATAATAATAATAATCCCTTACATTTTTTATTTTGTCGTGTGATCTCTTGAGAAGCTGAGTGAAGGTCTTTCTAGTCAACGCCCGTCGGTGATCTGCTTGCAGGGATGAGAGATGGATTGGATGAACATGAATGATCCAGAATAAGGATTTGGGTAGGAAGCAGCCGTGGCCTGTCAGAAAGTACCATTCAGGCATTCTCTTGGAGTAGAAGTGTGAAACCACGGAAAACCATTTCAAGGACTGTCAACACTGAGGTTCGAAATGTAATTGAAGTTCAAAATAGTGACAAAATGTAATTGAAATTGACAATACACAATGTAATTTAGATTGAAAAACGCACATTTTAGATTGTAAATACCGGTACTCACAAAGTGTAATTGAAATTCAAATTACTTACAAAATACAGGTGAAATTGAAAATGCTTACAAAATGTATGGTGGTTTCAAATTACTCAGGTTGATAGGAAAAAAAGGACAGGAGCCGTTCAAGAAAGCGGAAGCAATGCTGTACTCAGTAAGGGTCCTGTGGTCGCTAACCCACGTCCTACAAGTTGCGAGCTCCTGGGAGAGGAAGTTGTAGCCATTAGCTACCTGTACACATTTTCCTGGAGTAGAAGTGTGAAACCACGGAAAACCAAATCATGAACGGTCGACAGTGAGGTTCGAAGATCAATTAAGGTTCAAAATACTGCAAAATGTAATTGAAATTGAAAATACACAATGTAATTTAGATTGAAAAACGCAAATTCCAGATTCTAAATACTCACAAAGTGCAATGAAAATTCAAAATACTTACAAAATGCAATTGAAATTGAAAATGCTTACAAAATGTATGGTGGATACAAAGTACTCAAGTTGACAGGAGGAAAAAGGAGAGGAGCCGATACAAGGAAGCGGAAGCAATGCTGGACTCAGTTGGGGTCCTGTGGTCGCTAACCCACGTCCCACAAGTTGCGAGCTCCTGGGAGAGGAAGTTGTAGCCATTAGCTACCTGTACACATTTTCCTGGAGTAGAAGTGTAAAACCACGGAAAACCATATCAAGAACGGTTGAGAGTGAGGTTCGAAATGCAATTGAGGATTAAGATACTGACAAAAATGCAATTGAATTTGAAAAAACACAATGTAATTTAGATTGAAAAACGTACATTTTAGATTCTAAATGCTCACAAAGTGCCATGAAAATTGAAAATACTTACTAAATGCAATTGAAATTGAAAATGCTTACAAAATGTATGGTGGATTCAAAGTACTCATGTTCACTGAAAAAAAAAAAAAAAAAAAATCGGAGAGGAGCCGATACAAGAAAGTGGAAGCAATGCTGGACTCAGTTGGGGTCCTGTGGTCGCTAACCCACGTCCCACAAGTTGTGAGCTACTGGGAGAGGAAGTAGTAGCCATTAGCAACCTCTACACATTTTCCTGGAGTAGAAGTGTGAAACCACGGAAAACCGATTCATGAACGGTCGACAGTGAGGTTCGAAATGCAATTGAGTTTCAAAATACTGACAAAATGCAATTGAAATTGGAAATACACAATGTAATTTAGATTGAAAAACGCACATTTTAGATTCTAAATGCTCACAAAGTGCAATGAAAATTCAAAATACTTACAAAATGCAATTGGAATTGAAAATGTTTACAAAATGTATGGTGGATTGAATGATCTCATGTTGACAGGAATTTAAAAAAACGGAGAGGACCCTATACAAGAAAGTGGAAGCAATGCTGGACTCAGCTTGGGTCCTGTGATCGCCAACCCACGTCCTACAAGTTAATCCATCTTGGGGGAGGATTGGTAAGTAATCGGTCATGGCATTTAGTTACGGTACCTCCTGGCATTTTCCTGAAGTAGAAGTGGAAACAACAATACCACTTCCAGGAAGGATGAGTGAGAAATCTGACAGACTTTTTCTCGGTTTTTATCAAGATCAACCAGAAAAATACGTCGATTATAATTCATTATTTTTAAATTTGGCGGTTGCGTGCTACCCTTTAAGATATTTCAACAAGAGTTAGCTACTTACAAGTCTATATATATTATCACTGCTGAGGCACTTACGTATGAAGGTCTTTCTAGATGTCCAATTAGAAGCAGATGATCTCGTATATCTTTCCATTAAATCAACAATAACTAACAAATGTTTCACTTGTCAAGGTCACTTTACTGACACACACACTAGTACTTACTATGATAAAGTATCCCCATTATAAACTTCGCTGAGTGATTGGCTACCTAAAGGTGGGTAACCGATTATATTCAAATTAAAAATATATAAATAGTAATATCATTCACTTTATAGTAAAGAAAGGCATTGGAAATCATTACAAATCATGCTTTACACCAAAGGATTAGGGTATTATTATTACATTAGTTGAAAAGCGTACATTAGAATAATTATTTTCTTATTTACAAGCCAGCTGATTGCCAGTCCCCCGACACGCTGTGTACGCCGCTCTGTTATCAGAGTTATGTAACTACTGTAACAAGATATATCGAGTACTCTGCACCCTGACAGAGCGCAGCACAATACAGGATATTATCTTATTTCAGTAGTTACATAACTCTGATAACAGAGCGGCGTACACAGCGTGTCGGGGGACTGGCAATCAGCTGGCTTGTAAATAAGAAAATAATTATTCTAATGTACGCTTTTCAACTAATGTAATAATAATACCCTAATCCTTTGGTGTAAAGCATGATTTGTAATGATTTCCAATGCCTTTCTTTACTATAAAGTGAATGATATTACTATTTATATATTTTTAATTTGAATATAATCGGTTACCCACCTTTAGGTAGCCAATCACTCAGCGAAGTTTATAATGGGGATACTTTATCATAGTAAGTACTAGTGTGTGTGTGTCAGTAAAGTGACCTTGACAAGTGAAACATCTGTTAGTTATTGTTGATTTAATGGAAAGATATACGAGATCATCTGCTTCTAATTGGACATCTAGAAAGACCTTCATACGTAAGTGTCTCAGCAGTGATAATATATATAGACTTGTAAGTAGCTAACTCCAGTTGAAATATCATAAAGGGTAGCACGCAACCGCCAAATTTAAAAATAATGAATTATAATCGACGTATTTTTCTGGTTGATCTTGATAAAAACCGAGAAAAAGTCTGTCAGATTTCTCACTCATCCTTCCTGGAAGTGGTATTGTTGTTTCCACTTCTACTTCAGGAAAATGCCAGGAGGTACCGTAACTAAATGCCATGACCGATTACTTACCAATCCTCCCCCAAGATGGATTAACTTGTAGGACGTGGGTTGGCGATCACAGGACCCAAGCTGAGTCCAGCATTGCTTCCACTTTCTTGTATAGGGTCCTCTCCGTTTTTTTAAATTCCTGTCAACATGAGATCATTCAATCCACCATACATTTTGTAAACATTTTCAATTCCAATTGCATTTTGTAAGTATTTTGAATTTTCATTGCACTTTGTGAGCATTTAGAATCTAAAATGTGCGTTTTTCAATCTAAATTACATTGTGTATTTCCAATTTCAATTGCATTTTGTCAGTATTTTGAAACTCAATTGCATTTCGAACCTCACTGTCGACCGTTCATGAATCGGTTTTCCGTGGTTTCACACTTCTACTCCAGGAAAATGTGTAGAGGTTGCTAATGGCTACTACTTCCTCTCCCAGTAGCTCACAACTTGTGGGACGTGGGTTACCGACCACAGGACCCCAACTGAGTCCAGCATTGCTTCCACTTTCTTGTATCGGCTCCTCTCCGTTTTTTTTTTTTTTTTTTTTTTCAGTGAACATGAGTACTTTGAATCCACCATACATTTTGTAAGCATTTTCAATTTCAATTGCATTTAGTAAGTATTTTCAATTTTCATGGCACTTTGTGAGCATTTAGAATCTAAAATGTACGTTTTTCAATCTAAATTACATTGTGTTTTTTCAAATTCAATTGCATTTTTGTCAGTATCTTAATCCTCAATTGCATTTCGAACCTCACTCTCAACCGTTCTTGATATGGTTTTCCGTGGTTTTACACTTCTACTCCAGGAAAATGTGTACAGGTAGCTAATGGCTACAACTTCCTCTCCCAGGAGCTCGCAACTTGTGGGACGTGGGTTAGCGACCACAGGACCCCAACTGAGTCCAGCATTGCTTCCGCTTCCTTGTATCGGCTCCTCTCCTTTTTCCTCCTGTCAACTTGAGTACTTTGTATCCACCATACATTTTGTAAGCATTTTCAATTTCAATTGCATTTTGTAAGTATTTTGAATTTTCATTGCACTTTGTGAGTATTTAGAATCTGGAATTTGCGTTTTTCAATCTAAATTACATTGTGTATTTTCAATTTCAATTACATTTTGCAGTATTTTGAACCTTAATTGATCTTCGAACCTCACTGTCGACCGTTCATGATTTGGTTTTCCGTGGTTTCACACTTCTACTCCAGGAAAATGTGTACAGGTAGCTAATGGCTACAACTTCCTCTCCCAGGAGCTCGCAACTTGTAGGACGTGGGTTAGCGACCACAGGACCCTTACTGAGTACAGCATTGCTTCCGCTTTCTTGAACGGCTCCTGTCCTTTTATTCCTATCAACCTGAGTAATTTGAAACCACCATACATTTTGTAAGCATTTTCAATTTCACCTGTATTTTGTAAGTAATTTGAATTTCAATTACACTTTGTGAGTACCGGTATTTACAATCTAAAATGTGCGTTTTTCAATCTAAATTACATTGTGTATTGTCAATTTCAATTACATTTTGTCACTATTTTGAACTTCAATTACATTTCGAACCTCAGTGTTGACAGTCCTTGAAATGGTTTTCCGTGGTTTCACACTTCTACTCCAAGAGAATGCCTGAATGGTACTTTCTGACAGGCCACGGCTGCTTCCTACCCAAATCCTTATTCTGGATCATTCATGTTCATCCAATCCATCTCTCATCCCTGCAAGCAGATCACCGACGGGCGTTGACTAGAAAGACCTTCACTCAGCTTCTCAAGAGATCACACGACAAAATAAAAAATGTAAGGGATTATTATTATTATTATTATTATTATTATTATTATTATTAGGTTAATGTGAAAGTTCATCGTTCTGTCTTTTCTTTCACAGGTGTAATTTATTTCTAGAAAAAGGTGGTATATAAGGGACCTTCAGCAAGAATATTTTCAGATAACTGTTAGCTCTTGAGCTGGTTACATCGTGAAAAGTCGTCTAAGTAGCTGATTATATTTAACATAGCATCTATGCCTGCATCCCTATCTACCATTTAGAGGCTATTAGAACGCTCAAAATTATGACCATTGTATTCAGATCTTATATTTCCAAAACAAAACTTCAAGAATTAAAATTATCCGAATATTAGTTTAGCGTCTAGGGGTATAAATACCACCATATTATTCTTATGAAAGAATAATGCTGTGAGTACATATCCTTTTTCACTGATAAGTAGCAAATGTCGAACGTCATACACAACCTTGTAACAAGATTCTACATGTCTCTATAGTGGTATTTCTGTAAGAGGTTAAGCCCTGAGTGTATTAGGGTAGAGTATATTAGGGGATGTATATCAAGGATAATTTCAGTTGACTCCGATCTCTCAAACAGATCACATCGTCTTAAAAGTGTTCTAAGGATTCATTCTACGGCCTTGTGATATACAGTAAGTAGCTGATTATATTTAACATAGCATCAAAGCCTGCATCCCTATCTCTCAATTAGAGGTTACTAGAACGTTTAAAATTATCACCATTGTATTTAGATCGTATATTTCCAAAACAAAACTTCATGAATTAAAATTATCCAAATATTAGTTTAGCGTATAGGGGGTATAAATACCACCATGTTATTCTTATGAAAAAATAATACCGTTAGTACATATCTTTTTTCACTCATAACCTTGTGTTAAGATTCTACATGTCTCTATAGTGGTATTTCTGTAGGAAGTTAACCACCGGTTGTATTAGGGTAGAGTATATTTGGGGATGTATATCAAGGATAATTTCAGTTGACTCTGATCTCTCAAACAGATCACATCGTGAAAGAACGTCTCACCGACCAGTCTACAGCCTTGTACTACGCAGTAAGCAGCTGTTGGCCTCCACTAGGGTATATTAGGGGACCCTTAGCAAGAATACAATCAGTTGACTACTACCTCTTACGGTGATCACATCGTGGAAGACCGTCTCACCCACCAGTACTACGCAGTAAGCAGCAGTTAGCCTTGACTAGGGAATATTAGAGGACCCTTAGCAAGCATATCGCCAGTGGACTACTACCTCTCACAGTGTTCACATCGTGAAAGACCGTCTCACCGTCCAGTCTACAGCCTTATCATACGCAGTAAGTTTTAACATAGCATCTAGGGTTGTATCCAATCTGTAATTTAGAGGCTACTAGTAAGTTCAAAATTATGACTCACGTATTTAGATGGTATATTTCCAAAACGAAACTTGAAGATTTATAAAAATCGCAATAATTGTTTAGTCTCCATGGGCCTCAATGTAAGCCATGTTATTATTATGAAAGAATACCACTGCGTGCATATCTGTGGTATTTACATGTAAATAGTGTATGTTCAGTCATAGAATATGTAAGCTGTAAGCATGTGTATTCGTTTAGGAAAGCTCAGGGGATTGAAACGCTGTTTTAGGTGACAGTCAGGGATGTTTGTAAATTCAATGTTAGATTGTAAGCAGTAAGTCATAGAATACATTTTTATTATTATTATTTTATAGTATTATAAATATTATTATTGCCAACAATGTAAAAAAGTTTATCTTACCTCTTAAATATATTGTATCCTATAAACAGTTTACACAACTGTTCTCAACTAGGTTGATGGGAAAGTACAGCGCTCTGTCTCTCTTTTTCACAGGTGTGATTTATTTCTTAAAAAAATCAACTGTTATCAGAAAAGAACATCCATCATGGAGCAAACTATTCCAAGCTATATATGCAAAGTGTGTGGAAAAACTTTTGTTCGAGACTATGTTAGAAAGCGTCATGAAGTATCGTGTGGACAATTCCATCAATGTAAAACCTGTGGAATCAAATTCAACAATGCTTACAACGGACGTCGTCATGAAGAATGTTGTAATGTTATGTCATCAGCCAAAATACAAAAATCTGAACCTACAAAACATCACCTACTCTCAATGGTTCCTGATAAAAACGGACTTAATGAATATGAAACGTCTTTTGATTGTCGTCTAAAATCCTATTTTATACGGTGTGATACGTGTAAGGATTTAAATTCATACCTCAACGAGTCCAAGCATAAAATAATCCATGTTATACAAAAAGAACAAGCGAACCACAAGTCGTTAAAAGTTAATCTTGTGGCTGAATGTAGATTTATTCATACATCTACCAATGAAATTACAGATCGTGCTTTTAAAACTCGTAATCAGGCCATATTTTTGGAAACAGATTTAAGTAGTTTCTTGGAAACGCAATTTAAAAAGTTAACCATGGAAATGGAGGAATCCGAGCTAAAAGGCAGTAATTGGGCTTTGCTAGCAGTTGAAGGAGTGCGATTGAAAATAAATAAGTATAATCCCTTGCGTGGTAGCACATATATTCCTTTACCAGCAGCTGTAAATGCAAAAAAAGCTTGCATTAATCCACAAAACTTGAAAGATGAAAGGTGTTTTATGTATGCCATTTTAGCAAAACTGGTTAAAAAGGATGCTCAACGCGTTAGTAAATACAAGGACCTGGAAAACAAGTATGATTTTTCAGTCGTTTCGTTCCCTACATCGCTAGCTGACATTACGAAATTTGAGAAAGCCAACAACATATCCATTAATGTATTTGGACTGGAAGAAGATAACAAACTGTTTCCTCTAAAGGTTGTAGATCAAGAGCTACAAGACCACCGCGACCTTCTTCTGCTAAGTTCATCATCTGGCCAGAACCACTACGTCTTTATCAAAGATTTTGATAAACTAGTAGGACATCAGATCACCCACCATGGACATAAGATATATACGTGTAAACGGTGTTTTACTCACTTTGATAATCAATATGGTCAACGAGGGATAGATAAACTAAAAGAACATAGAGCTTTGTGTGTCCTGCATGACATTGCTAGGGTTGAAATGCCTATTAAAAACCCAATTCTCAAGTTCTTAAATGTGGAAAAAATGCTTAGAATACCTTACGTTATCTATGCAGATTTTGAAAGTATACTTTTACCATACCAAACATGTCTACCTAATCCTGAGGCAAGTTATACAGTCCCATACCAGAGCCATGTTCCAATGAGCTTTGGTGTATATGTTAAACCCTCGCCAGCTGTGGAACATATAAAGACAAACCTTCCGAGCCAGCCTTTTATTTATCGTGGATCTGACGCTGCAGAAAAGTTTATGGACTGTTTGATATCGATAGCTAATGAAATTGATCACCTTTACAGCTTAAATGTTCCAAAGGCTTTAACTCATGATCAAGAAGCAGAGTTCCAATCTTCTGAAACCTGTTATTTATGCTATAAAACATTTACCAAAGAGGACTGGAAAGTTAGAGATCATTGTCATATTACAGGCGAATATCGTGGAAGCGCTCATAATAACTGTAATTTGAGGTGTAAAACACGTTACCCTGTTCCCGTATTTCTACATAATATGAGTGGATACGATGCAAATTTCATTGTAAAACAGTTGGGATGTACTACTGAGAGAGTGGACGTTATCCCTAACTCTCAAGAAAATTACATCTCCTTCACCAAATATGTAGGAAATGTTAAGCTTCGATTTGTGGATACGTTTCGGTTGATGCCTAGTAGTTTGGAAAACTTAGTTACAAACTTAACATCATACCCTGAAACAGACAAGTACTTTGGGAAAGAAAATGCAACGCTCATGACTCGTAAAGGCGTATTTCCTTATGATTACATTGATTCTTGGGAAAAGTTAAGTGAGACGTGTTTACCTCCAAAAGAAGCATTCTTTAACAAATTAAGTCAAGAAGATGTTAGTAAGGAAGACTATGAACATGCCGAAAATGTCTGGAATCAGTTCAAAATTAAAACTCTAGGGGAATATAGTGACCTTTACCTAACTTCAGATGTACTCCTTCTTGCAGACAGCTTTGAAACATTTAGAAACAAAACATTAGAAACACATCGAGTGGATGCCGCACACTTCTTTACTTCACCTGGTTTAAGTTTCGAGGCAATGCTCCTTTACACTGGCATTGAACTGGAATTGCTACAGGATTACGATCAGATTCTTTTAATAGAGTCTGGAATACGTGGAGGCATATGCCAGGTTTCTCATAGGTATGCTGAAGCTAACAATAAATACATGGAAACATATGATTCCGAGAAACCATCGCAGTTTATTACCTATGATGATGCCAACAACCAATACGGGTGGGCTATGTGCCACTCCCTTCCTTACGGTGGATTTCAGTGGGTTTCTCCAGATACCATTGATCTAAAAACGCTAAAGGAAGACGATCCTGTTGGATACATTCTAGACATTGATGTCGATTATCCATCCAACCTTCATGATTTACACAACGATTTACCTTTCCTACCAGAGTGTATACAACCTAAGGATTCGTCTCTCAAAAAACTAATTCCTCATCTTGGAAATCGAAGGCGGTACGTTGTTCATTACATGTCACTTAAACAGGCTCTAAATCATGGACTAAAATTGATAAAAATTCATCGTGTGTTAAAGTTTCAACAGAGACCTTGGCTAAAGGCATACGTAGATTTTAATAACAACCTTCGAAAACAAGCTAAAAATGATTTTGAGAAAAATCTTTACAAATTATTTAACAATGCAATTTTTGGAAAAACAATGGAAAATATTCGTAAAAGAATAGATATACGTCTTGTAACTGACAGCAAAAGAGCTGAAAAGCTAATCGCTAAACCAACATTTATCGACAGAACAATTTATGGTCCTAACCTAGCTGCATTCCACATGGCTAAACGTAGCATTGTATTCAATAAGCCTATATATATTGGAATGTGTATCCTGGATATTTCAAAAACTCTTATGTATTCACACCACTATGATGTCCTGCTACCCTATTATGGGATCGAAAATCTTAAACTCATGTATATGGACACAGACTCGTTTATATATTTGGTTAACACCCAAGATGTTTATCAAGACAAGTTGAAATTTTTAGAACACCTGGACACATCTGATTATCCTACTAATCACATATGTTACTCTTCATCAAACAAGAAAACTTTGGGAAAATTTAAAGACGAGGCTTGTGGACGTATTATTAAAGCATTTGCTGGACTTAGAGCTAAAATGTATGCTTTAAACATTAATGGACTAGAAATAAAAAAGATTAAAGGTATTAGCAAAGGTGTTGTCAAAAATTGTTTAAGTTTTCAAGATTATAAGGATTGTCTCATGAAGAACGAGGTAAAAAGAATACCGATGAACATTATCGCATCTAAACAACATAACATATCATCTGTAAAACTAAACAAAATTGCTTTGTGTCCTCGTGATGATAAACGAGTAATTGACTCTGATGGTATAGCTACACATGCTTATGGTCATTACAAAACCGTTGACCACACTTAAATAACTAAGTTATACATATCAAGTCAACAAAGTAATACAGTGTCTCCCAAACTTCATTGTGTTCAATGGAACCTACCAGATGTTGTGGTGGAATGAGGAGTGGAAAGGAAGTGGTCACCTTCCACACATACTCTCAGGTCTTGTACTTATAATTGAAAAGACCTCTGGCATAAGATTAATTTTTCCATAAGTCTGTGTGTGAATGAAAAGGTATCTAGCGTGAGATTGATTTCTCTGTAAGCCTGTGAGTGAATGAAAGGCTTATGGCACAAGATTGATTTCTCTGTAATTTTTGACGTGCTCTATATAAAAAAATGTATTGTATACATGTAATTGATCAAATGGATAAATAAAAATCTAATCTAAGGGCCTCTGGTGCTAGATTAATTTCTCCGTACGCCTGTGTGTGTGTGTTTGTGTGTGTGTGTTAACTCTGCCTCTAGGCTTAAGCCCTAGTGCTGGTCTCAAGCCCAGAGAAAAGAGGAGAGGCACAAAAGCATATACTTCTTTAAACTTAACTATAATGCGCGGTGCCCTTTACGAAGGGAGAGTAGACCTTTGAGGTGTATTCGTCATTCAAGATTGCAAACCTTGTTGATACACCTGTGATAAGAGTTTACGTATAGCATTTATAGTTAACTTACTGGAGTATCAGCTTCATGACATACTCAAGCTTTGACTGGCTGATGTTAAGCCCCTCACAGAGGGGGTGTAGAGTACTGGCTACAACTCTGTAAGACAAGGCTACAACCCTTGCGGTGTTGTTAACGGCGGTTTCTACCATTTTAACGTCCTGGTTGGCTTAACGTATGTGTGTAAAGCATATCCCACCATGTGTGTGAGAGCTGAAAAGGTGATAACAGTTAAATGTAAAATCAACTTTTGAATATTGATCAGGTGCAAAACTTGAAAAATGAAATAAATAAAAAAACGACAATATTGCAAATTGTAAATAACCGTGTGAGAAATATGAAAATAAAAAATGACTATTAAAAAAACATCATGCGCTAAGTCACTAGACGTTGAACAACCCCCCCCCCCCCCTTCTTTCACCCTCGTACAAAATATAAATAATATCTTGGCTCAGAGCATCCATAATCCTAAGCTCGTTGTGAATGGCAGCCATCTTGCACATTAGCCCCTGCGCCAGCTATGACTCTCCCTCCCATAAGAATAACATAAGAGAGTTGCGCGTGGCAGCCATCTTGCACATTAGCCCCTGCGCCAGCTTCGGCTTATTATACCTACTGACGTGGGTTGGCGACCACGGGGCCCCAGCTGAATCGGCCATTGCTTCCACTTGTGCCGGGCTCCTGTCCGTCTTCTTTCCTGTCGACCACACTTGGTCAACTCTTGTTCTCTGCCAACCCCGACGGTATTAGGGTATCCGAGGCCTAGGGAGTCTCTTCCTTACCCGCCTTAATGGGCTCTTGTCTCATCTTTCCTGATACCCTCCTTCTGCGAGGGGTCAGCCTTCTTTGAATGTAGCCCCACCACTTCTGGTGCACCATGGATATTGATACACCCTCATGGGGTTAAGGCTGGTGAGTTCGGGAGTTGGCGACCCCGAGGTATTCCTGAGCTGTGTCCAGTTTTCCCCCTTTTATCCATTACCTGTGGGACGGACCCTCTCCTCTTTCACATTCCTATCTGCCTTTTATGGCTTTCCTTCCTTCCAAGTCCCTCAACCCGCATTCTTCGAGGGTTGAGGGCATTTCTTTTTCTCCTATCCGTAATTTGCCTCATCTCATTTTTCACTATCACCCAAATAATTAGGAGCCGATAACCTAGATGTTAGGCCCCTTAAAACAACAATTATCATTATCATGATCATCAATACATTGATCGATGGGTGATGTCTTGGAGAAACTGAGGGTGATAATGAAAGTGTTCTTGGAGTATCTCCTGGAGATGAAGAAGATAAGAAGATGACTTCATCGAGGAAAGGCCTGACACTGAAAGTGGCGGAAGCAGTTCAGAAGAGAGTGACCAGGAAGACAGAAGACAAGAAATTGAGCTGGATAGGCTTGACCGAGAATTTTACCTTGGAAAAGACAGAACTTCAAAATGGTACCTAGAGCCGTTATAACCTAGAACTTCACGAACAAGGCGGCAAGGAGAAACCTGTATATATTCAATCATATTGTGTTTGTTACTCTTATCCTAAATATTACTAGGCCTATATGAAAAAACTTGATTTGTATCAGTATTTTTTTCCTCAAAATATTCAACTACATAGGAAACATATGTAAATATAAGCTTAACTTTTGTATTTTTGTTATACATAAAATTATAATCTTGAATAGCATTATTCTTTATCCCAAAATTGTGTCTCATACAAACCCTCAGCACTAACAAATAACAATAAATTAAAAAAAAAATAGTATTAAAAATATCTATTTTAAAATGGATTACAACAGTAATCCGCGCGACCACTGCAGTGTTAAGCGCACTCTTTAACCCCTAAACCAAGCCATGACGTAGGATTGCGTCCTTGCAACTGTTAAGCGCACACTTCAACCCTAAAACCAAGCCTTGACGTAGAATTGCATCCATGCAAGTGTTAAGCTCTCACATCAACTCCAAAACCAAGCCGTAACGTAGGATTGTGTCCTTGCAAGTCTTAAGCGCACACTTCAACCCTAAAACCAAGCCGTCAAGTAGGATTGCGTCCTTGCAAGTGTTAAGCGCACACTTCAACCCAAAACCAAGCCTTGACGTAGGATTGCGTCCTTACAAGTCTTAAGTGCAGCCTTCAACCCAAAAACCAAGCCTTGGCGTAGGATTGCGTCCTTACAAGTCTTAAGCGCACACTTCAGCCCTAAAACCAAGCTTTGACGTAGGATTGCGTCCTTACAAGTCTTAAGCGCATTCTTCAACCCCTAAACCAAGCCTTGACGTAGGATTGTGTCCTTACAAGTCTTAAGCGCACGCTTCAACCCCAAAACCAAGCCTTGACATAGGATTGTGTCCTTGCAAGTCTTAAGCGCACACTTCAACCCAAAAACCAAGCCGTGACGTATTATTGCGTCCTTGGAAGTGTTAAACGCACACTTCAACTTCAGAACCAAGCCATGACGTAGAATTGTGTCCTTGCATGTATTGAGGGCACACTTCAACCCCAAAACTAAGCCATGACGTAGAATTGCGTCCTTGTACGTGCTAAGCGCACACTTCAACCCTAAATCCAAGCCATGACGTAGAATTGCCCCCTAGTAAGTGTTAAGCGCACACTTCCACCCCAAAACCAAGCCATGACGTAGAATTGCGCCCTTGCATGTGTTAAGTGCACACTTCAACCTCAAAACCGAGCCATGACGTAGAATTGTGTCCTTGCAAGTGTTATGTGAACACTTCAACCCCAAAACCAAACCATGACGTAGAATTGCGTCCTTGTAAGTGCTAAGCGCACACTTCATCCCTAAAACCAAGCCATGATGTAGATTTGTATCCTAGTAAGAGTTAAACGCACACTTCCACCCCAAAACCAAGCCATGACGTAGATTTGTGTCCTAGTAAGTGTTAAGCGCACACTTCAATCCTAAAACCAAGCCATGACGTAAATGTGCGTCCCAGTAAGTGTCAAGCAAACACTTCCACCCCAAAACCATGCCATGACGTAGAATTGTGTCCTTGGATGTGATAAGCGCACATTTCAATCCCAAAACCGAGCCATGACGTAGATTTGCGTTCTCGCAAGTGTTAAGCGCATACTTCAACCCTAAAACAGTGGAAGATGGAAGCATGGATGCAATCCAGACAACATTTCTCTTAGTAATAAGATCGCTGAACAAACTATAAAATATGTTGATGACCCAAAACCAGGCACACAGCACAGAACCTTCACCTGTTGTGTAAGAGCAGTGGTTCAGCCTGATGTAGTGCCACTAAACCGACGCTTCAATTTCAAAAGAGCACAGTGCGACTTGTTTGCTGAAGACTTGGACAATCAAATAATTAAATTGCCACCAGAGGTGAAGTCATATGAATCATTCATAGAACTGACACAGAAAGTATCCCGAAAACATATTCCAAGGGGATGTCGCACAAACTATGTAGCTGAACTCACTAATGACTCAAAACTTGCTCTTGAAAGATACCAGCAATTGTTTGAGAACGATCCCTTCTCAGAAGAAGCAATGGGAGCAAGTGAGGAGTTGCTTAGTGCTATAACCACCTCAAGACAAGAGAGATGGTGTTCTCTGGTAGAAGAACTGGACATGAAGCAAAGTAGCCGTTGTGCATTCAAAATGGTTAAGAACCTTAACAACGATCCAACTTCACCTCGGGTACCTATGAGTGATGTTACACCTAATCAGATTGCTCATCAGCTACTTCTAAATGGCAAACCACCAACAGGACGAAAAGACTGGAGTTTAAACGTGAAATTGAGAGTGAAAACCATTCACACCGTTTTCACTGTCTGAACTACAAGAAGCGATCCACGTTATGAAGAACAACAAGGCTCCTGGAGTGGATGATCTGAGAACAGAACAAATAAAACATTTTGGGCCTGAAACATTGAAAAGGATCCTTAACATCATGAATAACTGTATCACCACTTGCCAGATTCCGAGGATGTGGAGGATAGCTCATGTTGTAGCTATTTTAAAGCCTGGCAAAGGGCCAAATGACCCTAAGAACTTTCGACCCGTTTCTCTTCTGTGCCATCGTTTTAAAATCCTAGGGAGAATGGTACTGAACAGAATTTCACTTCTGGTAGATGATGCTCTCATACCTCAACAAGCTGGATTTAGACCTGGAAAATCATGCTGTAGACAAGTTCTCAATCTGACACAGTATATAGAGGACGGATATCACCGGGGAAAAGTGACAGGTGTTGCATTTATAGACCTTAGCGCAGCTTATGTATCCATCAATCATAAGAGACTGGTGTGTAAAGTGTACCAAACCACAAGAGATTACGGTTTAACAAAATGTGTTGGATGCATGCTACAAAATCGATGCTTCTACTGTAACCGTACATATCCGGGGTCATGGTTGATTATACTCAATGAGGGATAATTTTAAAGAAACATCTTTCTCCATTTATTCTTTTCATTTAACACTGAGCATCAATCTCTAACACTTGACTTCTCGGGATCTTATCACACAAAACCAAATCATTCTTGCTAATTAGAATTAGACCAAGTCAACAGGTAGGCTACTTCTCTTTTCCACAAAAACCTTAACTGAGTCCAAGACCGAACACAATAATCATCTAACCTCTTCCCTCATACATATCTACAATCTCCATTGATACTCTCAAAGATACTCACTACTAATCAGACCTCTAACAAAAAATTTACAGCATGGAATCTAAAATAGTAATCAAAGATATATTAAAAAAGTTCTCTCGGCACGCCGGAAGGCGGACGTAGATTTCACCGGACAAACTTAGGGATAGGCGAAAATAGGAAGAATATGCAGGTTTTCGTAGAAGGATCAGACCTCATTTATTGCGAGAAAGTATTTTATAATGGGCAGAATATGCAGGTTTTCGTAGAAGGATCAGACCTCATTTATTGCGAGAAAGTATTTTATAATTGGAGCTTAATTAACTTTGTTTTTCATCATTTTATGCATACTTTAAACATTTTATTGTCTTATGGGGATGGGAACCTTCTAGTCATTTGGGGCCCATTTTTATACTTGTGGTCACACTGTCCTTATGCAAGGTTTCGACACTGATGTGTAACTATGTAACGGTCTGTTACTTCTTGACGCAAAACATTATCTCCCGCAGAGATTTTGGTTGGTTCCTCAGTTTCGGGGCTGCGACAACGTGGTCATGTAACCCCGTGTACTTTGGGTGAGTGTAGAATCTGTCTGATAAACGGTGTGAATTGTGATGGCTGTATTAGTCTGAGGTAAGGACTGCAGACGGTCAATTTCAAGCAGGAGTTCCTAATGTTGCTACCAAATACTACTGTCAACGACACACAGCTGTGAACTTGGCTACTAGATGCCACCGCAACACGCAACGAACGTTGGAACTTCCCCTCCAAAGGAAAGCATACTGAGGAATATTTAGCGCTCTTAGAAAATCCGACAACTTTGGCCGGCTTTGAAACCGCGACCTTGGGCATAGAAGTTCAGCAAGCTACCAGTTACTTCACCGACCACGCTTCACACTTAGTCAGATGGAAATCTGAATCTGATCTCGTGCAAGTGCGTTGTCATGGCAACGTCTTATGGCTCATCCCTCATCAATTTAGTAGGGTTGCCATGGCAACCTCTTGGCATTTTCTTATAATTCCGAAATCATTTTTCTCATCCCTTGGCGTAATGGTGGGTCATATAAAAAAAAATTTCATACAAAAGTTTAAGGTAATTATTAGGGGAATATTGTCCACTTTGTACGGTTTTGATATAGTGACTATTAAGAGAGATATGATTATTGTTTCCCGAAAACCCCACTTTTTCCCACCCCTTTGGTCAATGTTTGGTGCTATAAAAAAACTCTTCAAATATAAATATTTGGGCTTTATCCGACACATAGTATGAACGTTGAACGGATTCGATATTTCATATATTAAGAGAGTTATAGCAATATTTCACTTTTTCGAAAAAAGCCCCCCATTTTTACCCCCTTCGATCGACTGAGCCCAGTAACGAACTCGACCGAGATTTTATAGGTATACATATTCGGTAATAAATTCAAAGTGATTGGAGCAAAATTACGGCTGTTATCGTGTCCACAAGAAAGTGATATATATATACATAAATTATATATAAACTTTTGAACTGACGGTGGTTTTGGGGTCTGGGTGATGTGAAACGCGAAGATATGTCGAATTTTTCCGGAAGTCTAAACATGGTTCCCATTGCAATAGTTAGCTTTCTAATGAAATCTACCTAAAAACAGCATCAAAAAAGAATATATAAAAGATCTAACTTACATGAGCATGGCCTCCCCTACCTCACTACTGAACTATATCAAGGAAGCCATGTTATAACCCCAACCTACAATCCAAGAGATTGTACTGTGACATTTCGCCCCTCTGTGTGATTCTTATGTGAGAAACACATAAGGATCACACACATATAAAATACATACCTAAAACGTAATATACATCAAGCATACACTAAAAACACACAGAGTACAACAAATTATAGATTATCAACATCACATAACGTTGTATCACTCTCCTCAGATGAAGCAACCAAAACTATATCATCAAGTTCGTCAAACACTCCTCCTCCATCAGAAAATCGGACAGCATCATAATCAGAAGGAACGGCAGAATTGTTATCATCTTCGTTCTCCCCTTTCTCCTCCTGCCTCCACGCCTGCTTCGTCATCTTCTACGATGCCTCCTGCCTCCCCATCTCCTATATTCCAAACCTCTCTTTTTGTTCTTCCTTTGGTCTGTCTCTTCTGATTCAGTATCATCATATTTTCCTTTCTTTTTCTTCTCTTGGTCTGTCTCCTCTGATTCAGTATCATCACATGTTCCTTTCTTTTTCTTCTTTGGGTCTGTCTCACACTATTCAACAATTCTTTTCTCTTCGTTTTACATCTCATCCTTTTCATCCCGATCTTCCTTCTCCAACGCTTCTTCACTTTACCTTTTTCCAGTACGTTGTCTTCTCCATGACCTTCTCTTGCACTTTTACCCTCATCTTTAGCCTCTTTTTCTTGACTGCTACTGTCCTCCTCATGACCAACCTTATCTGATTCTTCTTTCTCTTCTTCAGTTTCTGTCATATCACCTGCTTTCTCACGCCCTTCTGTTTCACCTTCTTCCTTATCCGTTTCTCCTTTCTCTTCTGCCTTTTCCTTTCTTTCACCTGCCTCCTCTCCTTCAGTTTCTTCCATATCACCTGCTTTGTCACGCCTCCCACATCGCTGAAAATTTTCTTGCTTTCCTTCAAGTGAATCACTTGTCTCATTCACTTCTTCCTCTTTTATCTTATCCTCCACATCTTCCTCCTCTACAGCCACTTTCCAGGATTCCAACTCCATACTACTATTAAGTACAGACTTATATTCTTGTACTTCTTTGCTTAACTCCTCAATCTTAGCATTAGTTGCTTCTGCCTGCTTCTTTACTGCTTCGTTTACGTACACCTTTACAGATTCTACCTGCTTACCTATAGATTCTATTTGCATTTTCATAGACTCTCCTTGCTGCCTAACTTCTCCTATCTCCTTACTCATACCCTCTTTCACTGACTCTATTTTCTGGCTTACTGACTCTCTTACTGATCCTATTTCTGTACTTAAGGACTCTATTTTCTGGCTTACTGACTCTTTTACTGATCCTATTTCCATACTTAAAGACTCTACTTTCTGGCTTACTGACTCTTCCATACCGGTGAATTTACTTAGTAGCATTTGGAGCAACTTATAGTTCACATCCCCCATTCGTGCCCCTCGTTGGTGCGTCATAATGTGACCGTACATATCCGGGGTCATGGTTGATTATACTCAATGAGGGATACTTAAAAAAATATCTTTCTCCATTTATTCTTTTCATTTAACACTGAGCATCAATCTCTAACACTTCACTTCTCGGGATATCACACAAAACCAAATCATTCTTGCTAATTAGAATCAGACCAAGTCAACAGGTAGGCTACTTCTCTTTTCCACAAAAACCTTAACTGAGTTCAAGACCGAACACAATAATCATCTAACCTCTTCCCTCATACATATCTACAATCTCCATAGGTAATCTCAAAGATACTCACTACTAATCAGACCTCTAACAAAAATTTTACAGCATGGAATCTAAAATAATAATCAAAGATATATAAAAAACGAAACAGCATCAAAAATTATATATAAAAGATCTAACTTATATGAGCATGGCCTCCCCTACCTCACTACTGAACTATATCAAGGAAGCCATGTTATAACCTTAACCTATAATCTAAGATATTGTACTGTGACGCTACGTCTCTCTCAAAAATAAGAACAGCCGTTGGAGAACTCAAAAGAATGGATTGCCTCAAGGCAGTGTTCTTTCACCATTGCTCTATAATATCTACACTAACGACCAACCGATTCACGCCGAAGTCAAGCAGTTTATCTACGCTGATGACACAGTAGTGGCAGCACAGGGAAAAATATTTGAAGAGGTTGAAGAAAATCTGGCGAGATCCCTCGAAGAACTTGGTACATACTGAGCCCGTCAGAGGAGCTGCCAGGATAGCCAACAACCGCAATGACTTTCCTAACATCTCATCCGCCGGACCTAACTGCCGAGAGGATCAGGTGAACTTCCAAATAGGCCAAAGCGGCACGAGAAACTGTAGTCCACGGGGATCGTGGTACATGGTGACGAAGGTCATAGACTGCCTAAGGAAAGGTTCACCTTAAAAGCTAGACTGAGAAAAGGAACATCCAGACTTATGTAAAACACCGTGAAAATTTATTGTAAATTTTACAAACCCCTAGCCTAGTTCGGAGGGTTTCTATCGGCTAATCCGAAAGCTAAAAAATAATCAAAAATAAAGAGCAGGTCCCTACCTGAGAAGTTACAGTAAACCCTCGCGAAAGATCTGTCTCACAATAATACAGCAACAACAGCAACACTAGGAAAATGGTACGACGCAAAGCCCTAGGTCAAGTTACAAGATCAAGCTAATATCAGAATCTACATTTTACAGGGTAGAAAAACAAATCTAAGTTAGGATGATACCATTTCCACATTTACATTTAACGTTAATTCATCTAGCTAAGTCCTATCAATTAATAACAAAATTTACGGCAGTGACGTCCGTAATAACAAACAATTACATTCAAAGCTAAGTGAACAGCCATAAAAAACATCTAAGTCATTCTTATGAACTACGTGCTAATCAGCACACAATAGGGTAACATAGAGGACTCATACACTTTTACATTATCAAATGAATAAATAAGAGACCACAGTTTTATTCAAATGCCTGCCTGCACCTTGATTTACTCTTTTTAAGCCATAGTCATCTAATGTGTGTAGTTACGGTGACGACTGCGTAGTAAAGACTACGTCTAACATCGTATGCGCTGCGCTCCACCAGCTACGAACTCAAGGTTCGAGCAAGCTTCAGTCACAACAGAAATGTGTCAGCTGTCCTCAAGTCATTTCCTCCAGGAAATACCTTCATAAACACGGCTATGTCAGCAGGTTCCAAATGCAAAAGAACAAGGTTAAGCAGATAGGATTCGTTAGTTAGCTTTTGTTTTATCAAAATAATGCGTTTATTATTAAGATGTAGGTTTAGGTTATCGTTGGTTTATGGCGAATAATACTGACAAGCCTGGGCACGGAGTGTCTCCCCTGAGATCATCTCTGCCAAAAAGCCTCGACTCAAAAGTCGGAATACAATCAACGAGCAATAACAACTCGGACACACAATAACACAAGTTACCAGCGGCGCACAGCTAACGTTAAATAACTCTGGGATGGGCCTGGACACAATAAGTTACCCTCCCTAAACATCTGGTCCACGGGAATAATCCCGGACATGGTACACACAATACCATCATTCATGAAAGACCTCCCTAACGGGGCTAGCCTACAACGTACTATAGAAACCTGACATAACTGTACTCATCAAAACGACGGTACACGCAACAGCGTTTAACTAACAAATGACATTCTATAAAACAGATGATCAGATACAAGATTGGACACTGGGTTCCATAAGCTATAATTGCAATGAAAGGGAAAGTGAATGCTAAAAGCATTCTGTCCTATGTTAACATAAGTCTGTCTCACTTAGAAGCATGCGCTCTCACACGGCTCTGTCACAAAACCTGTTCGTGTCGTCGCAGGCTACAAGATTCCTGCGCTGTATGACACAACACACTAACTAGGCCGGCAATTTAAGCAAGATAAAAAACTGTAAAACTGGCCTCATCATAATACCTTTACCATAGGTTATAAACCTCGAAGAATATGTGCATAAAAAGCACGCTATAAATCTGAATACAATCATATCACTCTGTCTTCCACATCAAAGACGTTTAAAAGGTAGCAATGTCACTCATTGCTGGAGCTCTCTGCTCTCAAAGATAAAATACACTTCAGTAGTTTCAAACATCAAATAAACACGTGTCATCACACCTGACACTAACAAAATAATAATTGTGGCGCAAATTCCACTCAGCTGGATCTGCTTAATGATACGTTGGGAACTGGGTTCGATGCTAGGCAACGATGAAACATCCCTATTACTTATAAGGTCCACGCATGACCTGGATGGCTTCTGAGCTCATCTCAAATGAAATATAATGCAGTTACAAAACTGGTAATTACAGTCGATTACCCAAATGATACGACTACTCTAACGAAGTCAGGGGTATAACATAGACTGGCTGCAAAAAATGCAGTTAAAGAAATATGACCATGGCATCTGATTGCCATAACTAGAGTCTGCAAAGACTTGAAAAATCACCCCAGATAGGGTTAAACAAAGTAGCCTCAAAATGACTACAGTCACGTTTAGCAATAGGCAGAAATTGACGTTCTACGACGTCCATCAAGCTGCACCAGGGTTGACCAAAATGTCAGACCCAAGGGTGACTCACAATCACTGAAAATAAATGACATCTAATTAGACTAATTACATTCCCTGCCTATGAAATGGCTGTCACTAAGTTCGGTTGGTTCACAAACTACACTAATCTAACTATACCACCAGAAACTAGAACAAGGAAGGGTGTACAAAACTCACGATATGAAGGAGCCCACACATAGCTCTCTGTCTAACGACAAGGGTTGAACAAAAGCACCTCTGGCTTTCAGGATTGGCATCGTCCTCATCAGAACTTCCATCTTGGTTCTCCCAAAGACCAGGGTTCGGTCTGTCCCTGTAGTTGACCTCGTGAATGGACTGGACATGCCTAGGAAAGGCATCCTCGGTTCCTTCCTTCTCGTTCGATGTTCTAGAAGTTCCATAATCAAGCTGGTCCCATCCGAGACATCTCCCTCATACCTTAATGGTATTAGCCCATGGTCTCGGTCTCGAACATGGTGTTGAAAAAGTTGACCACGTGGGCGGTAGTATAAGACTTGTAGTAGTTCATTATTTTCACTTGAAAATTACAGTATTCGTCGTAGATATCACAGGCTTTAAATATAACTGGTAACACAGCCTCTACACTTTGCAGATGTAAATGATAAATGGCCATGCACTGTTCTGCGGTTCCACACGTGTACAGACGCTACTTTTTCTATCACGTGGCATCCGTGAAATGGGCGTCGTTTTATTACGGATAAATTCACCGTAGCAATTACTATATAATGTACTTTTATAATCACACGTGTTCAAAGTAATAATAACACATTTACCTGTATATTTTCGCACCAGGCTCTCGGCCCTCCACAAACACGTGGGTGTAAATATGTGGTGCTACAGTAATGTCGTAAATTTCACAATACTTGCCAAATAATTCACTATACAATTCGTATTGATCACTGCACATCAACAACAGTGATTCGTAGTATAATTGTGCTCGATGGCACTCGATAATGATTTCCACGCTGAAAAGCGGACTGTTTGCCTCGTCTTATGCGACGGATATAATAACACGCCTACACAGGGCGGATTCTCCAGACGTAGTGCCAGGAACTGCGTTCCTCGTGGAAGCAAGTTGTCAAAACTAAGTCGTTGAGCGACTACTTACATTCCTGTTTGCGTATCTGCAATGATATTACCTTACCTTAAAGTGAAAAAACATTCTCCAAAATGTTCCAATAATACAGAATGACGAAATGGAATATTCTGAGTCTCGTGGAAAGATAAAATTGATTAATAAGACCTCAGATAAATAATTAGCAGACTTCACCAAAGTCAAAAGTGCGATCCTTCGCTACTTCAAAGAGAATAGTATAAGCTCTCAGCTTCTCGTAGCTTTCTGGGTGTGTTCAAAGGTACTACATCCCATCATAAATGTGCTGTCGTGAAATCACATGAACCTTAGCTCAGCGGGTTCAATACTACGAGAACAATCATCTGAGACCCAACCCCAGCAAAACTCAAGTTTGTGCCTTTCATGTACGTAACAAAGAAGTCAGCAGAAAGCTGCGTGTGGAGCAGCCCTTGAACACTGTTACACACCAAAGTACCTTGGTGTGAAACTGGACAGAACATTATCTTTTAAACAGCACTGTCAGAATACCAAACAAAAGGTGTGTGCTAGGAATAATATTATCAGAAAATTAACAGGAACATCTTGGGGAGCACACCCCCATATGCTACGCACATCTGCTCTGGCTCTCTGCCTATCAGCTGCAGAATATGCATCCCCCGTATGGAGAAGCTAAACAAGTAGATGTTGCTGTGAACGAGACCAGTCGCATAATTACAGGGTGTCTGAGACCAACAGCAACGGAAAGACTCTATCCTATCGCAGGAATCGCTCCTCTTCACGTAAGTTGGCAATTAGCTGCAGAAGTTGAACGTTGGAAGCAAACAACCGATCCATGGTATTTATGGTCATCAAATACAGTCCGTTCGACTCAGGTCAAGGAAGAGTCTTTTAAGAACAACTGCACCCCTTGTGGATACGGCAGGAAAACGAAGGCGTGAACTGTGGGAACAACAAGTGCCTAATCCATCCCTAAGTCTAAAGGAAGAACCTTCTGCAGGTTTTCCCCTTCGCTATCCCATCTGGAAAACCCTCAACCGACTTCGCGCAGGTGTTTCGAAATGCAAATCTAACCTTCTGATGTGGGGCTACGCACAAGGAGAAATGGTCTGTGATTGTGGACTACTACAGGATGAAGAGCACCTTCTGGTTTGCCAGAATTTACCATCACCGTGCACAAAAGAATATGTTTTGCAGGCCAATGATAAAGCTGTTCTTGCAGCTGAACATTGAATGAACATTATTTAACAATGTATCTGGATACGGAAATATAATATATAACTCCAAAACCAAGACATGACGTAGAATTGCGTTCTTGCAAGTGTTAAGAGCACACTTCAACCCTAAAATCACGCCATGGCGTATAATTACGTCCTTGCAAGTGTTAAGAGCACACTTCAACCCTAAAACCACGCCATGGCGTAGAATTACGTACTTGCAAGTGTTAAGCGCACACTTCAACCCCAAAACCAAGCCATGACGTAGAATTGTGTCCTTGCAAGTGTTAAGTGCACACTTCAACCCCAAAACCAAGCCATGACGTAGAATTGTGTCCTTGTAAGTGTTAAGCGCACACTTCAACCCCAAAACCAAGCCATGACGTAGAATTGTGTCCTTGCAAGTGTTAAGTGCACACTTCAACCCCAAAACCAAGCCATGGCGTAGAATTGTTCCCTTGCAAGTGTTAAGCGTCCACTTCAACCCCGAAACCAAGCCGTGACGTAGAATTCAATTACTTCGTAGAAATTCCCCTTACTTGAATTTGTGAAAGCATTCTTGGAGTAGCCTAGTCGCGCTCAATTGTATGTAAATTTTTTTGAGGAATTGCTGTTAATAATGTTGGCGTAACATATTTGTATCTTACATCCAACGAAAACATTGCAAGTTGTTATCCCACTGCGGTTGACCACCACTCTCACGCTTACCTGACAGACACTGCTCGAATGTCGGTAAAATATCACAAGTTATCTGTAACACGTTGTCTCAAATATAATGTTAATTTCTGACGTCCAGTTCAATAACAATGCTTATTTCTTCTATTTGACGTAGAAATACTCTAAGTTGAATAGTGAAATATTTCAAAGTTCTACTTCTCACTTCTGGAAACATTCCAAGTCCATGATAAATAATTGAAATCAGTCACTTTTTGTATTCAAAATCATTTTATTGACCAACTGCTGGTATTTTGTAACCCTACTTAGTGATGTTTTTATCATTTCAAATGAACTTGTCGACTTCATCGTCCTTCTAACGTTATGCGCCACGGTTACGGCGTGTATGGCGTCATCATGTTGTTCAGTGCATATGCACCGAGTCTGAGTTTACTCCTGGGGTCTGGCGTTATGCGATACGGAGAGGGCGAGCGCGTGACATCATGCAGCCCCCGCGCGGGAAGCCTAAGCTGAAAGGTAATGGAGTCTGTTGAAAGAGTCCTGAGGCTTCGAGCGAAGCGAATGCGTGACGTCATGCAGCAGAGTGCACCTCCCGCTCTCCGTTCCCCGCGCGGGAAGCCTAAGTTAATGGGTGATGGAGTCTGTTGAAAGAGTCCTGGGGCTTCGAGCGAAGCAAGAAGCCCTCCTGAGCCTGTCTAACATGTGTAGCATTTGTAGCATGCGTCATTTGAAATGATATAAAGTCTAGTCTCTCAGACTGAATGTAACTTTTACGCTTGTCAACTTACACCTTTCCCCATGAGGAATTGTGTCTGGAAACTTTAAGAATTGGGAATTCCGAGCGATACCCGAGCTGGGTCCGTTTTCTGTTTTATCATTGACTGTGGAATGTGCCCTCTATGTCAGCTGATTTCAATCCACAGTTCATGAATCTTTGAATAGCTCAAGAGCGGATCATCAGTAAAATGACTCCAAATCCCTCAGCTCTACTGTAAATCCATTCGAAACGTAGAGTGAAATAATCAAAACAAAACGTGTGGCATTTTGCAATAGCAAGGCTCCTGTGTTAGTGGACATTCTAAAACATCATTTTACTTGGAGTTTCTTAAAAGAAAATATATTTAAGACTCTTTGTTAAACATTCGAAGTAATTTCACCGCCTTGAAAACAAATTTAGTGCATTAAGCTGTGAAATGGGTAAATGTTATTTTGGGGAAACTGACGTCCAGTCTAATAATTTGCACACCTCTGTACTTGCATCGGGGCTCTCTGAATAAGTCGGAAAGATGACGCGGTCGACTGCCGGTCGCACGTTTTCTTCTCACACTTCCTCAAAGTCCACAACTCTGTTATTTTACATATTTCAGGAGCACAAGAAGCACGAAGTTGCTTCCTCAAGCGTGAGCGTTTCTCACCACAGAATTCTCCCATCTTCCTGAGCGTCTCTTGGTTGCTTTATGCGCCAAAATTCCCCGCTTGCCTTAATCTTTGAAATATCTTCTCACTCAATTATTTCAGACAATTCGTAATATTAACATTAATTTGGCGAAAATGTTCACTACACTTTTATATCAGCATTTTCTTTTCTCTATTACTGTATTCTATTATAATGAGCACTTGTGTTGGTCGCGTGGTCAACTTTTGGCCAATGAAATACTCTTCGGCGGCTTCCTCCTTTCATAACACACGTGCAGGAAACGTTGAATATCTTCAGCCTATTTTAATTTATGAAAAAATAGACCTGTGAGATCACGTTTTGTACGTGTCGTGTGGGAATAACAGTTTCGGCCGCTAGCAGTGAAACATTGGTGATTGTTTGCCGCAACTGATGATCGTAGAGGCAGTCTAGAATAATTTACAAGAGGATGGAAAGCCAGATAGAAACGGAGTTGGGTGAAGACCAGTTTGGTTTCAGGAGAAATGTAGGAACAAGGGAAGCTGTACTAAGTCTTAGGCTGATTTTGGAAGGTAGAATAAGGAAAGATAAGAGAACGTTCATGGCTTTTGTAGACTTAGAAAAGGCTTTTGATAACGTTGATTGGACTAAATAGTTTGACATTTTGAAAACTCTTGGAATAAAGTACAGGGATAGGAGGGTGATATACAATCTATACAGAAACCAGACAGCAGTCATTCGAGCTGAAGGACATGAGAGAGAAGTTGGTATTCAGAAAGGTGTAAGGCAAGGCTGCAACTTATCACCCATACTTTTCAGTCTTTACACTGAACAAGCAATGAAGAAAATTGGAGAAACATTTAAAGTGGGAGTGAAGATTCAAAGAGAAATAATTTCAACTCTGAGATTTGCTGATGACATCGTCATTTTGGCCAGAACACCAGAGGATTTGAACGAAGTTTTGAATGGTATGGACTCCGTCTTAAGGAAAGAATTCATGATCAAAATTAATAAATGTAAAACAAAAATATTGGAATGCAGCCGAAATAAATCAGAAACCTCTATGGACATCAAATTGGCAGGTGAAAAGCTAAAGGAAGTAGGAGAAATCTGTTACTTAGGAAGCAAAATAACCAGTGATGGACGAAGCAAAGAGGATATAAAATGTAGGTTGGCTCAGGCAAGGAAAGCATTTCTACAGAAAATGAATCTGTTGACATCGAATATAGATTTAGGTATTAGGAAGTCATTTTTGAAAGCCTCTGTCTGGAGCGCGGCGCTCTATGGAAGTGAAACTTGGACTATGGGTGCAGCAGAAAAGAGGAGAATTGAAGCATGGTGTTACAGGAGAATGATGAAGATCAGATGGATAGATAGGGTTACAAACGAAGAGATGATTGTGCGAGGAGAGATGTTTCTGGCGACTGCTAATGAAGAGAAGAGATAGGTTGGTAGGACAAACACTAAGACACCCAGGAATAGCAAGCTTAGTTATGGAAGGAAGGGTTGAGGACAAGAACTGCAGGGGTAGACTAAGGTTAGAATATGTTAAACAGATTGCCTCGGATGTAGGGTGTGGTAGCTATGTAGAGATGAAACGATTAGGTCAGGACAGGGAGGCAAGGAGTGCTGCATCAAACCAGTCAAAAGACTGAAGACTCAAACAACAACAGGGGCAGTGCACGGATATTTTGAAAGAGAGGAAATTGATATAAAGAACTAAATTTTACAAGAGGCGACCAAATGTGGGACATTTCTGGATATTCTCTGGTCACAAAGGCATGTCCATGATAAATGTCACTGAATTAGGTCAAAAACTTTGGAAATTATGGGCCGGGAGCGAGTGGGACACCCTGTAAATACTCTTCAATTTAGAGCTTGAGATCAAGGTTGAAGTGGATGAATCATATTGACATTGTATTTGAGCGAGGCGCTATTTTGAGTCAAGTATTCAATTTAGTTGATGTGCTCTATATTTTCCAAGCGAAGAATCAGATTCACTGAATGTCTGCTCATATTACACGAAGGCTCTTTGCTGGAAGTGATGTATCAAGTGTGGTTAAGTCTCCCGAAGCCCAACGAGACGTCTAGTTGGGATCAGCGCACGTCTTGTCACACTGACCGGCGCATCGCGTCGCCTGGCGTCGCTTCAAATCCTCATCAGGACGCGACGCGAGGGACAGGTGGCTGGCTAATGTGTTATTAAGGGATCAGCCACACACTCACGGCCAAATTAACACCCACCACAAAGTGGATGTGTTGCGCTCCACAAACTTCGATTACGTTCCTTTGTGCATTATGATTAATTAGGATTGCATTAATAGTGCTAAAATTCCGTTTTATCAATTTTACCCGCTGTATTACAGTACAATATATTTAACGAATAGATAATGTTTAAAATATAACGCTTATCATTGCAAAATTAGGAATATCTACTCAATATTTTAGCCTACTTTTCACATTTTGTATAAATTAGGAAAAGGTAGACTTATGAGATCGATACGGGCAAATTGTGTCTGTCTGTCTGTCTGTCTGTCTGTCTGTCTGCAGCTATCACAACCAAAGTTGGTAGGAGTAAAGATCTACATCTGAATATCTCACGGCCATATTTGAAATTGACGTCAGTGCTACCAACTGCTAAACAATCGGAATTGAAATTTGAGCTCTATGTTGTATATCTCAGAAGTTAAGGATGCGAGCTGTTCCAAAACTGACACACACAGAGATAATGACGTACCAGATTAATGTTCAGGAGCCCATATATAACAGTGTAGCCAATATGATTCCAAGCCTGTTGATAGGTCCAACATTTAAATGCATGTAACTTGTATACTATCAATGGGATTTCAACCAAATGTCGTATGTGCTTTGTGTACCATAACATATATGTGTATTCTTGAGAGCCAGCAGGGCTGTCAACTGTTAATAAATGCTGTCCCTATTTTTTGTATCCTAATACCAATATATCAGAAAGTACGCAAGTCAACAGCTCTAAACTCTACACACGTATAGTACCTGTCATTCTAGATTAATTTGGAATAACGGAGACATGTCACTGTTGCCAACATGATTCTAAGCCTGCTGATAAGTTCAAGTTTTTTAAATACTTGTAACTCCTATATTAACAAATGGATTTTATCCAAAATTGGCACTATAAGAGAACATAATGCTTCAGATTATTTCTAAGCAACACATCCATGGCACTGTTGCCAACATTATCTTACGAGCGCTGATCCAATATAAGATTTCATTTCTGCTACATAGATTATTCATTGGCATGAATCTTAAAATGTCCATTCAAACGTTGGTACATATTTCAGCCAGTCATTGAGGTCTTCATCCACCAAATTACTTCTAAAACTTATGTAACAATTATTCATAAATTAAAATGGATATCCTTACAATTTTCATTTCCATAAACGTTCTTTATTTATAAATTCTTCCAATGCTGTTTTAGCGACTTCGTTCCATTTATAAACTAGATGTACCCGGCATGCAATACGTTGCAATGCCAATGAAAGGAAGTGTTGGCGTTGTAACTTTGTTTGTTGAAGTGCTTTTGGAAACATAATATTTTTTTTCTTTTTCCGTTAACTGCCCCTAAAGTATGGTAAAATGTGTTTACTAATTCATAAACATTCGTGGGAGGGAGCTCAACAACTCACCAAAGTTTCATCGCAATCGTATGAATGGTATATGAACGCATAAAGTACGGGACTTTGTTGAAACGATTCGCGCGCCGTCACCCATTTGTTGAATCTACTCGTGCGCTCACACACTGCAGATGTCCTAGCACATTGTCTGCTAACTTTCAAACGTTTGGAACTTATAACTCAGCAATTCTTCTAGGTTTGTGCCGTGTCTTTTGTGGGGTTTCGCCTAGGACACAAGCTGGCTCATCGGCGGGCTCTTGGTGTCCCTGCCCGGACCCCCACAGGAGTATCGAACTGCGCACTACCTCTCTTCTTATGAAGCGCACCTGCGCCTCTTTACTGCAAGAACTTAAAGCCTAAGCAGCCATAACCTCCCTACGAAGGCTTCCAAAAACATGGTACATTGGCTTTCACGGCCAGTGAATTAAAACTCAGCAATTCTTCTAGGTTTGCGCCGTGTCTTGTGTGGGGTTTCGCCTAGGACACAAGCTGGCTCATCAGCGGGCTCTTGATGTCCCCGCCCGGACCTCAGTTGTGATTTATTTAAAGTTCAAACACAAGACAAGAGTTCTCCACTTTTATGAGTATGATGTGTTGCGTGTTGCAATTGTTTGTCAGTGATACCAACACACGTGGACCGAATAATTGTTGTCACATTGTCCAACTCCTTTCTGCCGTGCATCAAAGTTGAAAGACTGCGTGCTTGTGTGCCACCTCAGTGCTCTCTGGTCACGAACCAAGCCCATTTCTAGCATAGGTGAATATTGTGGAGGACTGCAGCCTTCGAGCCTATTATGGGAACCTCAAAGACTTTCTTGATTGGATTTCAGTTTTAAATATTACCTTGTAAATCTGAACATTTTATCTGTTAAATATGTGTCTCCTCATCAAAATTGATTGTAATATTTATTGTTCTTTTAAATGCTAATGTATAATATGTTCAATGTGTTCCTTAGCTTGTAAATATGCAGTTAAACCATGTCATACGCTAATTAAATAAACAACCGAAACAGTAAGAGACCAAAGCTGGGACCATGTTTTGGCTCTAAGTATTCATCATCATCATCATTTCCCCTTATCCAGCTCCTGCCGGGTCGGGGTATTTATGGCACTTCTCCACTTTCCTCTTTCCTTCCACAATTCTTCTTCCACGATCTTGTCCCAGTCCAGATTTCTTTTTCTCACGCTGTTCTTAACTGAATCAATCCACCTTGTTCTAGGTCTTCCCCTTGCTCTCTTACCCTTGCACTTGGCCTCCAGCATCTGTCTTGGTATTCTATTTTCCTCCATCCGCTTTACATGCCCAAACCACCTTAGTTTATTCTTCTCAATTCTCTCATTTAGTTTTCCCATCCCAACTTCCTTCCTAACATCTTCATTCCTCACTCTGTCTTTCCTATCATACTTCTTAGGAATTTCATTTCACTGGCTTGGATTCTACTCTCTTGCCTGCTTGTCCGGGTCCAAGTCTCAGCTGCATAAGTTAATATGGGAACATAGTACATTTTATACATTACCTCCTTGCTTTTCCTTGGTACTTCCTTATCCCAAACAAGTTTTCTTACACTTTGATAGAATGCATTGCTCTGCTGTACCCTCCTGCCAATCTCCATGTCCAACCTACCAGTTTGCATCAATTCACTTCCTAGGTATTTGAACGTGTCCACAATTTCCAAACTCTGACTTCCAATTTTCACAGTGCCCTTTCCTTATCTTTCCCCTCTTGTCATCACCATGGTCTTGCTTTACTCTATACTGATTTTCAGGCCGTACTTATGAATATTTTCGTTCAGTGCATCTAGTTGTTTTTGCACTTCTTCGGTGTTCCTTCCCCAGACCACAATATCATCTGCAAATAACAGTAACTTCATTTCTTTATGTCCATATGTTTCCTTTACAATTTCATCCATTACCATTATGAACAAAAGAGGTGTATTATTATTGGTTGATTTTAATAATGGACATCAACATCCTGATGCAGCGTATTTTGTTGGAATGTATTTTGTTAATTATCTTAAACGTCTTCAAGTTTTACAACAACAACAACAACAAATCAATACATTTCAGTTTATTCTACTGAAGAAACAAGTCAACGTGCATCAGAGCCGATATTTGTTTAAAGATTACTTTCAATTTAAAATTAGAAGAAACCGTATTTGAGATGTAACTTCAGAAAGTCTACTTGCATATTAAACTATATGAAGTAATCACTCCTGAAAGTTTTACATTATCTGATCATTATCGCCCAGTGTCACACATTCAGCGACTGATGAGTTAGCAGAGAGTCTGGCAACGTTTGATAAGCGGATGACGTCGTAAAGTGGTATTTGTGGGCAGCAAGCAATTGGCTTGCCCCAACAACTAACAGATATTGACGGCTGTGTGCCGGACGACCGATAAGACTCCCAACTGCCATGTATAACACAGTGCTTCCATGTATAGAAATGGTGAAATTATTCTACTGCGCTGTATTTCTGAGAGGCAGTAAAGGAATTCTTCCGTTGTGGAGCAATAATGGAGGCAGCAACTGGTCCCGGGGAATTGTGCGCAACAAGGCCTCCTTGCTTGCTCAGGCGAGAATAAACACCAGCAAGTGAGTGCACGACACATTTGAAATACAAATCATGATTTGTAATTGAAAGAAACAAGCATAATCTCTTCAGATTCAAGACATAAATAATGTGTGGCTCATAATTTCTTTTTCCTGTATTTTGTATTGAAGAATGGCACAAAAAATAGATATTTGAAGACAAAAGCCACATTCTTAATAACATATTAAAATTACAGATCACAAATACCTATTACGGTAATTAGCTAAGTTGCAAGTTTATAGGGGAAGACGAGTAAGTTCGAAACTCACCGTTGCATGTCCTTGAAATACTTCTTAATGATTTTTCATTTCCAACTCCAGGTGAAACCATAACTACTTTCTAATAGGCCACGAGTTCTTCCTTCCAACTTTTTGCCGAGTTTCATTTACCACCAGTCATTTCGCCTCTAATTGACACCTCTGATAAGCTAGGTGTCGGGGGAGTGTTTACGATCGTAAAACCAACACGCCACATAGAAATCACCTGCCATCCAACCTCGTACAAATGGGAATATTCAGGGGTAGAAATACAGGCCAGAATTTAAATAATACCAACTTCTGCTGATAAAAATATTAAAAATTGAAGGTAGCCTACAGATATGTGCACCCAGAGTCTGAAGAGGTTAATCAGTAAGTTATCAGGAATATCAATTGTTCCCAGGATTCACATGAGGGGTCTTAGTGTTTCCACCGGACACGAGGACTGAAGTCCTGTCCTTTCTCAAAGTACAGTGTTCCTAGAACAAGCGCTCCAGAGTGGTGTTTATCGTGGCTTATTTCACGCTGCCAACTTCTTCAGGCAATCAGGTCTATCAGCCAGGGAAAGCCGCTTCATAAAAATGGAGGTAGCGCGCAGTTCGCTACTCCTGTGGGGGTCTGGGCGGGGATACCAACAGCCCGCTGATGAGCCAGCTTGGTGTCCTAGGCAAAATCCCTCACAAGACACGGCACAGACCTAGAACAATTGCTGAGTTTTGAAAGACCACTGCCATTTATTAAGCTGTGAAATAATACGAGGTAAGTTCAAAAAGTAAGTTTCGTCATCTTATTGCACGAGCAGATGGAACACAAACAATCGCCATTGGCTGGTTCAAAGAACCAGAGTGAAGTTACAGTATTACCAACATACACGTGCTGAAAGTAAAGTCCTGTATCTTTCCAGTCTTACTCCCTAGGCTGGGGTTATCGTTATTTCAACCCCCGAGACACTTCTTCCAATATTAGACAGAATGTTATTCAAGTGATTCACACAGCTGCAGTCAACCTGAAAGTTTGGCATAGACTTTGTGACAGTTTTCCTCACCGGTCCTTGGGAGATTTCGTGAGGTAACACAGGTCCCCTCAAGGGCGTATATAATGGGGGTACCCGTGGGGCCGGTCCCCTCAAGGGCGTATATAATGGGGGTACCCGTGGGGCCGGTCCCCTCAAGGGCGTATATAATGGGGGTACCCGTGGGGCCGGTCCCCTCATGGGCGTATATAATGGGGGTACCCGTGGGGCCGGTCCCCTCAAGGGCGTATATAATGGGGGTACCCGTGGGGCCGGTCCCCTCAAGGGCGTATATAATGGGGGTACCCGTGGGGCCGGTCCCCTCAAGGGCGTATATAATGGGGGTACCCGTGGGGCCGGTCTCCTCATGGGCGTATATAATGGGGGTACCCGTGGGGCCGGTCCCCTCAAGGGCGTATATAATGGGGGTACCCGTGGGGCCGGTCCCCTCAAGGGCGTATATAATGGGGGTACCCGTGGGGCCGGTCCCCTCAAGTTATTGTCACAAATAATATTTGTTTACAAATTAAATCATTAAAAACGAATACACTTATCATGTACTATTGTTACTAAGCGACGTCTGGCAACGTTGCAAAGAAAGGCGACGGTACTATTGTTACTAAGCGACACCTGGCAACGTTGCAAAGCGAGGCGACGGTACTATTGTTACTAAGCGACGTCTGGCAACGTTGCAAAGCGAGGCGACGGTACTATTGTTACTAAGCGACGTCTGGCAACGTTGCAAAGAAAGGCGACGGTACTATTGTTACTAAGCGACACCTGGCAACGTTGCAAAGCGAGGCGACGGTACTATTGTTACTAAGCGACGTCTGGCAACGTTGCAAAGCGAGGCGACGGTACTATTGTTACTAAGCGACGTCTGGCAACGTTGCAAAGCGAGGCGACGGTACTATTGTTACTAAGCGACGTCTGGCAACGTTGCAAAGCGAGGCAACGGTACTATTGTTACTAAGCGACGTCTGGCAACGTTGCAAAGCGAGGCGACGTTACTATTGTTACTAAGCGACGTCTGGCAACGTTGCAAAGCGAGGCGACGGTACTATTGTTACTAAGCGACGTCTGACAACGTTGCAAAGCGAGGCGACGGTACTATTGTTACTAAGCGACGTCTGGCAACGTTGCAAAGCGAGGCGACGTTACTATTGTTACTAAGCGACGTCTGACAACGTTGCAAAGCGAGGCGACGGTACTATTGTTACTAAGCGACGTCTGGCAACGTTGCAAAGCGAGGCGACGGTACTATTGTTACTAAGCGACGTCTGGCAACGTTGCAAAGCGAGGCGACGGTACTATTGTTACTAAGCGACGTCTGACAACGTTGCAAAGCGAGGCGACGGTACTATTGTTACTAAGCGACGTCTGGCAACGTTGCAAAGCGAGGCGACGGTACTATTGTTACTAAGCGACGTCTGGCAACGTTGCAAAGCGAGGCGACGTTACTATTGTTACTAAGCGACGTCTGGCAACGTTGCAAAGCGAGGCGACGGTACTATTGTTACTAAGCGACGTCTGACAACGTTGCAAAGCGAGGCGACGGTACTATTGTTACTAAGCGACGTCTGGCAACGTTGCAAAGCGAGGCGACGGTACTATTGTTACTAAGCGACGTCTGGCAACGTTGCAAAGCGAGGCGACGGTACTATTGTTACTAAGCGACGTCTGGCAACGTTGCAAAGCGAGGCGACGGTACTATTGTTGCTAAGCGACGTCTGGCAACGTTGCAAAGCGAGGCGACGGTACTATTGTTACTAAGCGACACCTGGCAACGTTGCAAAGCGAGGCGACGGTACTATTGTTACTAAGCGACGTCTGGCAACGTTGCAAAGCAAGGCGACGGTACTATTGTTACTAAGCGACGTCTGGCAACGTTGCAAAGCGAGGCGACGGTACTATTGTTACTAAGCGACGTCTGGCAACGTTGCAAAGCGAGGCGACGGTACTATTGTTACTAAGCGACGTCTGGCAACGTTGCAAAGCGAGGCGACGTTACTATTGTTACTAAGCGACGTCTGGCAACGTTGCAAAGCGAGGCGACGGTACTATTGTTACTAAGCGACGTCTGACAACGTTGCAAAGCGAGGCGACGGTACTATTGTTACTAAGCGACGTCTGGCAACGTTGCAAAGCGAGGCGACGGTACTATTGTTACTAAGCGACGTCTGGCAACGTTGCAAAGCGAGGCGACGGTACTATTGTTACTAAGCGACGTCTGGCAACGTTGCAAAGCGAGGCGACGGTACTATTGTTACTAAGCGACGTCTGGCAACGTTGCAAAGCAAGGCGACGGTACTATTGTTACTAAGCGACACCTGGCAACGTTGCAAAGCGAGGCGACGGTACTATTGTTACTAAGCGACGTCTGGCAACGTTGCAAAGCGAGGCGACGGTACTATTGTTACTAAGCGACGTCTGGCAACGTTGCAAAGAAAGGCGACGGTACTATTGTTACTAAGCGACGTCTGGCAACGTTGCAAAGCGAGGCGACGGTACTATTGTTACTAAGCGATGTCTGGCAACGTTGCAAAGCGAGGCGACGGTACTATTGTTGCTAAGCGACGTCTGGCAACGTTGCAAAGCGAGGCGACGGTACTATTGTTACTAAGCGACACCTGGCAACGTTGCAAAGCGAGGCGACGGTACTATTGTTACTAAGCGACGTCTGGCAACGTTGCAAAGCAAGGCGACGGTACTATTGTTACTAAGCGACGTCTGGCAACGTTGCAAAGCGAGGCGACGGTACTATTGTTACTAAGCGACGTCTGGCAACGTTGCAAAGCGAGGCGACGGTACTATTGTTACTAAGCGACGTCTGGCAACGTTGCAAAGTGAGGCGACGGTACTATTGTTACTAAGCGACGTCTGGCAACGTTGCAAAGCGAGGCGACGGTACTATTGTTACTAAGCGACGTCTGGCAACGTTGCAAAGCGAGGCGAGGGTACTATTGTTACTAAGCGACGTCTGGCAACGTTGCAAAGCGAGGCGACGGTACTATTGTTACTAAGCGACGTCTGGCAACGTTGCAAAGCGAGGCGACGGTACTATTGTTAATAAGCGACGTCTGGCAACGTTGCAAAGCGAGGCGACGGTACTATTGTTACTAAGCGACGTCTGGCAACGTTGCAAAGCGAGGCGACGGTACTATTGTTACTAAGCGACGTCTGGCAACGTTGCAAAGCGAGGCGACGGTACTATTGTTACTAAGCGACGTCTGGCAACGTTGCAAAGCGAGGCGACGGTACTATTGTTACTAAGCGACGTCTGGCAACGTTGCAAAGCGAGGCGACGGTACTATTGTTACTAAGCGACGTCTGGCAACGTTGCAAAGAAAGGCGACGGTACTATTGTTACTAAGCGACGTCTGGCAACGTTGCAAAGCGAGGCGACGGTACTATTGTTACTAAGCGACGTCTGGCAACGTTGCAAAGCGAGGCGACGGTACTATTGTTACTAAGCGACGTCTGGCAACGTTGCAAAGCGAGGCGACGGTACTATTGTTACTAAGCGACGTCTGGCAACGTTGCAAAGCGAGGCGACGGTACTATTGTTACTAAGCGACGTCTGGCAACGTTGCAAATCGAGGCGACGGTACTATTGTTACTAAGCGACGTCTGGCAACGTTTCAAAGCGAGGCGACGGTACTATTGTTACTAAGCGACGTCTGGCAACGTTGCAAAGCGAGGCGACGGTACTATTGTTACTAAGCGACGTCTGGCAACGTTGCAAAGAAAGGCGACGGTACTATTGTTACTAAGCGACGTCTGGCAATGTTGCAAAGCGAGGCGACGGTACTATTGTTACTAAGCGACGTCTGGCAACGTTGCAAAGCGAGGCGACGGTACTATTGTTACTAAGCGACGTCTGGCAACGTTGCAAAGCGAGGCGACGGTACTATTGTTACTAAGCGACGTCTGGCAACGTTGCAAAGCGAGGCGACGGTACTATTGTTACTAAGCGACGTCTGGCAACGTTGCAAAGCGAGGCGACGGTACTATTGTTACTAAGCGACGTCTGGCAACGTTGCAAAGCGAGGCGAGGGTACTATTGTTACTAAGCGACGTCTGGCAACGTTGCAAAGCGAGGCGACGGTACTATTGTTACTAAGCGACGTCTGGCAACGTTGCAAAGCGAGGCGACGGTACTATTGTTAATAAGCGACGTCTGGCAACGTTGCAAAGCGAGGCGACGGTACTATTGTTACTAAGCGACGTCTGGCAACGTTGCAAAGCGAGGCGACGGTACTATTGTTACTAAGCGACGTCTGGCAACGTTGCAAAGCGAGGCGACGGTACTATTGTTACTAAGCGACGTCTGGCAACGTTGCAAAGCGAGGCGACGGTACTATTGTTACTAAGCGACGTCTGGCAACGTTGCAAAGCGAGGCGACGGTACTATTGTTACTAAGCGACGTCTGGCAACGTTGCAAAGCGAGGCGACGGTACTATTGTTACTAAGCGACGTCTGGCAACGTTGCAAAGCGAGGCGACGGTACTATTGTTACTAAGCGACGTCTGGCAACGTTGCAAAGAAAGGCGACGGTACTATTGTTACTAAGCGACGTCTGGCAACGTTGCAAAGCGAGGCGACGGTACTATTGTTACTAAGCGACGTCTGGCAACGTTGCAAAGCGAGGCGACGGTACTATTGTTACTAAGCGACGTCTGGCAACGTTGCAAAGCGAGGCGACGGTACTATTGTTACTAAGCGACGTCTGGCAACGTTGCAAAGCGAGGCGACGGTACTATTGTTACTAAGCGACGTCTGGCAACGTTGCAAATCGAGGCGACGGTACTATTGTTACTAAGCGACGTCTGGCAACGTTTCAAAGCGAGGCGACGGTACTATTGTTACTAAGCGACGTCTGGCAACGTTGCAAAGCGAGGCGACGGTACTATTGTTACTAAGCGACGTCTGGCAACGTTGCAAAGAAAGGCGACGGTACTATTGTTACTAAGCGACGTCTGGCAATGTTGCAAAGCGAGGCGACGGTACTATTGTTACTAAGCGACGTCTGGCAACGTTGCAAAGCGAGGCGACGGTACTATTGTTACTAAGCGACGTCTGGCAACGTTGCAAAGCGAGGCGACGGTACTATTGTTACTAAGCGACGTCTGGCAACGTTGCAAAGCGAGGCGACGGTACTATTGTTACTAAGCGACGTCTGGCAACGTTGCAAAGCGAGGCGACGGTACTATTGTTACTAAGCGACGTCTGGCAACGTTGCAAAGAAAGGCGACGGTACTATTGTTACTAAGCGACACCTGGCAACGTTGCAAAGCGAGGCGACGGTACTATTGTTACTAAGCGACGTCTGGCAACGTTGCAAAGCGAGGCGACGGTACTATTGTTACTAAGCGACGTCTGGCAACGTTGCAAAGCGAGGCGACGGTACTATCGTTACTAAGCGACGTCTGGCAACGTTGCAAAGAAAGGCGACGGTACTATTGTTACTAAGCGACACCTGGCAACGTTGCAAAGCGAGGCGACGGTACTATTGTTACTAAGCGACGTCTGGCAACGTTGCAAAGCGAGGCGACGGTACTATTGTTACTAAGCGACGTCTGGCAACGTTGCAAAGCGAGGCGACGGTACTATTGTTACTAAGCGACGTCTGGCAACGTTGCAAAGCGAGGCAACGGTACTATTGTTACTAAGCGACGTCTGGCAACGTTGCAAAGCGAGGCGACGTTACTATTGTTACTAAGCGACGTCTGGCAACGTTGCAAAGCGAGGCGACGGTACTATTGTTACTAAGCGACGTCTGACAACGTTGCAAAGCGAGGCGACGGTACTATTGTTACTAAGCGACGTCTGGCAACGTTGCAAAGCGAGGCGACGGTACTATTGTTACTAAGCGACGTCTGGCAACGTTGCAAAGCGAGGCGACGGTACTATTGTTACTAAGCGACGTCTGGCAACGTTGCAAAGCGAGGCGACGGTACTATTGTTACTAAGCGACGTCTGGCAACGTTGCAAAGCGAGGCGACGGTACTATTGTTACTAAGCGACGTCTGGCAACGTTGCAAAGCGAGGCGACGGTACTATTGTTACTAAGCGACGTCTGGCAACGTTGCAAAGCGAAGCGACGGTACTATTGTTACTAAGCGACGTCTGGCAACGTTGCAAAGAAAGGCGACGGTACTATTGTTACTAAGCGACGTCTGGCAACGTTGCAAAGCGAGGCGACGGTACTATTGTTACTAAGCGACGTCTGGCAACGTTGCAAAGCGAGGCGACGGTACTATTGTTACTAAGCGACGTCTGGCAACGTTGCAAAGCGAGGCGACGGTACTATTGTTACTAAGCGACACCTGGCAACGTTGCAAAGCGAGGCGACGGTACTATTGTTACTAAGCGACGTCTGGCAACGTTGCAAAGCAAGGCGACGGTACTATTGTTACTAAGCGACGTCTGGCAACGTTGCAAAGCGAGGCGACGGTACTATTGTTACTAAGCGACGTCTGGCAACGTTGCAAAGCGAGGCGACGGTACTATTGTTACTAAGCGACGTCTGGCAACGTTGCAAAGCGAGGCGACGGTACTATTGTTACTAAGCGACGTCTGGCAACGTTGCAAAGCGAGGCGACGGTACTATTGTTACTAAGCGACGTCTGGCAACGTTGCAAAGCGAGGCGAGGGTACTATTGTTACTAAGCGACGTCTGGCAACGTTGCAAAGCGAGGCGACGGTACTATTGTTACTAAGCGACGTCTGGCAACGTTGCAAAGCGAGGCGACGGTACTATTGTTACTAAGCGACGTCTGGCAACGTTGCAAAGCGAGGCGACGGTACTATTGTTACTAAGCGACGTCTGGCAACGTTGCAAAGCGAGGCGACGGTACTATTGTTACTAAGCGACGTCTGGCAACGTTGCAAAGCGAGGCGACGGTACTATTGTTACTAAGCGACGTCTGGCAACGTTGCAAAGCGAGGCGACGGTACTATTGTTACTAAGCGACGTCTGGCAACGTTGCAAAGCGAGGCGACGGTACTATTGTTACTAAGCGACGTCTGGCAACGTTGCAAAGAAAGGCGACGGTACTATTGTTACTAAGCGACATCTGGCAACGTTGCAAAGCGAGGCGACGGTACTATTGTTACTAAGCGACGTCTGGCAACGTTGCAAAGCGAGGCGACGGTACTATTGTTACTAAGCGACGTCTGGCAACGTTGCAAAGCGAGGCGACGGTACTATTGTTACTAAGCGACGTCTGGCAACGTTGCAAAGCGAGGCGACGGTACTATTGTTACTAAGCGACGTCTGGCAACGTTGCAAAGCGAGGCGACGGTACTATTGTTACTAAGCGACGTCTGGCAACGTTGCAAAGCGAGGCGACGGTACTATTGTTACTAAGCGAAGTCTGGCAACGTTGCAAAGCGAGGCGACGGTACTATTGTTACTAAGCGACGTCTGGCAACGTTGCAAAGAAAGGCGACGGTACTATTGTTACTAAGCGACGTCTGGCAACGTTGCAAAGCGAGGCGACGGTACTATTGTTACTAAGCGACGTCTGGCAACGTTGCAAAGCGAGGCGACGGTACTATTGTTACTAAGCGACGTCTGGCAACGTTGCAAAGCGAGGCGACGGTACTATTGTTACTAAGCGACGTCTGGCAACGTTGCAAAGCGAGGCGACGGTACTATTGTTACTAAGCGACGTCTGGCAACGTTGCAAAGAAAGGCGACGGTACTATTGTTACTAAGCGACACCTGGCAACGTTGCAAAGCGAGGCGACGGTACTATTGTTACTAAGCGACGTCTGGCAACGTTGCAAAGCGAGGCGACGGTACTATTGTTACTAAGCGACGTCTGGCAACGTTGCAAAGCGAGGCGACGGTACTATTGTTACTAAGCGACGTCTGGCAACGTTGCAAAGAAAGGCGACGGTACTATTGTTACTAAGCGACACCTGGCAACGTTGCAAAGCGAGGCGACGGTACTATTGTTACTAAGCGACGTCTGGCAACGTTGCAAAGCGAGGCGACGGTACTATTGTTACTAAGCGACGTCTGGCAACGTTGCAAAGCGAGGCGACGGTACTATTGTTACTAAGCGACGTCTGACAACGTTGCAAAGCGAGGCAACGGTACTATTGTTACTAAGCGACGTCTGGCAACGTTGCAAAGCGAGGCGACGTTACTATTGTTACTAAGCGACGTCTGGCAACGTTGCAAAGCGAGGCGACGGTACTATTGTTACTAAGCGACGTCTGACAACGTTGCAAAGCGAGGCGACGGTACTATTGTTACTAAGCGACGTCTGGCAACGTTGCAAAGCGAGGCGACGGTACTATTGTTACTAAGCGACGTCTGGCAACGTTGCAAAGCGAGGCGACGGTACTATTGTTACTAAGCGACGTCTGGCAACGTTGCAAAGCGAGGCGACGGTACTATTGTTACTAAGCGACGTCTGGCAACGTTGCAAAGCGAGGCGACGGTACTATTGTTACTAAGCGACGTCTGGCAACGTTGCAAAGCGAGGCGACGGTACTATTGTTACTAAGCGACGTCTGGCAACGTTGCAAAGCGAAGCGACGGTACTATTGTTACTAAGCGACGTCTGGCAACGTTGCAAAGAAAGGCGACGGTACTATTGTTACTAAGCGACGTCTGGCAACGTTGCAAAGCGAGGCGACGGTACTATTGTTACTAAGCGACGTCTGGCAACGTTGCAAAGCGAGGCGACGGTACTATTGTTACTAAGCGACGTCTGGCAACGTTGCAAAGCGAGGCGACGGTACTATTGTTACTAAGCGACACCTGGCAACGTTGCAAAGCGAGGCGACGGTACTATTGTTACTAAGCGACGTCTGGCAACGTTGCAAAGCAAGGCGACGGTACTATTGTTACTAAGCGACGTCTGGCAACGTTGCAAAGCGAGGCGACGGTACTATTGTTACTAAGCGACGTCTGGCAACGTTGCAAAGCGAGGCGACGGTACTATTGTTACTAAGCGACGTCTGGCAACGTTGCAAAGCGAGGCGACGGTACTATTGTTACTAAGCGACGTCTGGCAACGTTGCAAAGCGAGGCGACGGTACTATTGTTACTAAGCGACGTCTGGCAACGTTGCAAAGCGAGGCGAGGGTACTATTGTTACTAAGCGACGTCTGGCAACGTTGCAAAGCGAGGCGACGGTACTATTGTTACTAAGCGACGTCTGGCAACGTTGCAAAGCGAGGCGACGGTACTATTGTTACTAAGCGACGTCTGGCAACGTTGCAAAGCGAGGCGACGGTACTATTGTTACTAAGCGACGTCTGGCAACGTTACAAAGCGAGGCGACGGTACTATTGTTACTAAGCGACGTCTGGCAACGTTGCAAAGCGAGGCGACGGTACTATTGTTACTAAGCGACGTCTGGCAACGTTGCAAAGCGAGGCGACGGTACTATTGTTACTAAGCGACGTCTGGCAACGTTGCAAAGCGAGGCGACGGTACTATTGTTACTAAGCGACGTCTGGCAACGTTGCAAAGAAAGGCGACGGTACTATTGTTACTAAGCGACGTCTGGCAACGTTGCAAAGCGAGGCGACGGTACTATTGTTACTAAGCGACGTCTGGCAACGTTGCAAAGCGAGGCGACGGTACTATTGTTACTAAGCGACGTCTGGCAACGTTGCAAAGCGAGGCGACGGTACTATTGTTACTAAGCGACGTCTGGCAACGTTGCAAAGCGAGGCGACGGTACTATTGTTACTAAGCGACGTCTGGCAACGTTGCAAAGCGAGGCGACGGTACTATTGTTACTAAGCGACGTCTGGCAACGTTGCAAAGCGAGGCGACGGTACTATTGTTACTAAGCGACGTCTGGCAACGTTGCAAAGCGAGGCGACGGTACTATTGTTACTAAGCGACGTCTGGCAACGTTGCAAAGAAAGGCGACGGTACTATTGTTACTAAGCGACGTCTGGCAACGTTGCAAAGCGAGGCGACGGTACTATTGTTACTAAGCGACGTCTGGCAACGTTGCAAAGCGAGGCGACGGTACTATTGTTACTAAGCGACGTCTGGCAACGTTGCAAAGCGAGGCGACGGTACTATTGTTACTAAGCGACGTCTGGCAACGTTGCAAAGCGAGGCGACGGTACTATTGTTACTAAGCGACGTCTGGCAACGTTGCAAAGCGAGGCGACGGTACTATTGTTACTAAGCGACGTCTGGCAACGTTGCAAAGCGAGGCGACGGTACTATTGTTACTAAGCGACGTCTGGCAACGTTGCAAAGCGAGGCGACGGTACTATTGTTACTAAGCGACGTCTGGCAACGTTGCAAAGCGAGGCGACGGTACTATTGTAACTAAGCCACGTCTGGCAACGTTGCAAAGCGAGGCGACGGTACTATTGCTACTAAGCGACGTCTGGCAACGTTGCAAAGCAAGGCGACGGTACTATTGTTACTAAGCGACGTCTGGCAACGTTGCAAAGCAAGGCGACGGTACTATTGTTACTAAGCGACGTCTGGCAACGTTGCAAAGCAAGGCGACGGTTCTATTGTTACTAAGCGACACCTGGCAACGTTGCAAAGCGAGGCGATGGTACTATTGTTACTAAGCGACGTATGGCAACGTTGCAAAGCGAGGCGACGGTACTATTGTTACTAAGCGACGTCTGGCAACGTTGCAAAGCGAGGCGACGGTACTATTGTTACTAAGCGACGTCTGGCAACGTTGCAAAGCGAGGCGACGGTACTATTGTTACTAAGCGACGTCTGGCAACGTTGCAAAGCGAGGCGACGGTACTATTGTTACTAAGCGACGTCTGGCAACGTTGCAAAGCGAGGCGACGGTACTATTGTTACTAAGCGACGTCTGGCAACGTTGCAAAGCGAGGCGACGGTACTATTGTTACTAAGCGACGTCTGGCAACGTTGCAAAGCGAGGCGACGGTACTATTGTTACTAAGCGACGTCTGGCAACATTGCAAAGCGAGGCGACGGTACTATTGTTACTAAGCGACGTCTGGCAACGTTGCAAAGCGAGGCGACGGTACTATTGTTACTAAGCGACGTCTGGCAACGTTGCAAAGCGAGGCGACGGTACTATTGTTACTAAGCGACGTCTGGCAACGTTGCAAAGCGAGGCGACGGTACTATTGTTACTAAGCGACGTCTGGCAACGTTGCAAAGCGAGGCGACGGTACTATTGTTACTAAGCGACGTCTGGCAACGTTGCAAAGCAAGGCGACGGTACTATTGTTACTAAGCGACGTCTGGCAACGTTGCAAAGCAAGGCGACGGTACTATTGTTACTAAGCGACGTCTGGCAACGTTGCAAAGCGAGGCGACGGTACTATTGTTACTAAGCGACGTCTGGCAACGTTGCAAAGCGAGGCGACGGTACTATTGTTACTAAGCGACGTCTGGCATCGTCGCAAAGCGAGGCGACGGTACTATTGTTACTAAGCGACACCTGGCAACGTTGCAAAGCGAGGCGACGGTACTATTGTTACTAAGCGACGTCTGGCAACGTTGCAAAGCGAGGCGACGGTACTATTGTTACTAAGCGACGTCTGGCAACGTTGCAAAGCGAGGCGACGGTACTATTGTTACTAAGCGACGTCTGGCAACGTTGCAAAGCGAGGCGACGGTACTATTGTTACTAAGCGACGTCTGGCAACGTTGCAAAGCGAGGCGACGGTACTATTGTTACAAAGCGACGTCTGGCAACGTTGCAAAGCGAGGCGACGGTACTATTGTTACTAAGCGACGTCTGGCAACGTTGCAAAGCGAGGCGACGGTACTATTGTTACTAAGCGACGTCTGGCAACGTTGCAAAGCGAGGCGACGGTACTATTGTTACTAAGCGACGTCTGGCAACGTTGCAAAGCGAGGCGGCGGTACTATTGTTACTAAGCGACGTCTGGCAACGTTGCAAAGCGAGGCGACGGTACTATTGTTACTAAGCGACGTCTGGCAACGTTGCAAAGCGAGGCGACGGTACTATTGTTACTAAGCGACGTCTGGCAACGTTGCAAAGCGAGGCGACGGTACTATTGTTACTAAGCGACGTCTGGCAACGTTGCAAAGAAAGGCGACGGTACTATTGTTACTAAGCGACGTCTGGCAACGTTGCAAAGCGAGGCGAAGGTACTATTGTTACTAAGCGACGTCTGGCAACGTTGCAAAGCGAGGCGACGGTACTATTGTTACTAAGCGACGTCTGGCAACGTTGCAAAGCGAGGCGACGATACTATTGTTACTAAGCGACGTCTGGCAACGTTGCAAAGCGAGGCGACGGTACTATTGTTACTAAGCGATGTCTGGCAACGTTGCAAAGCGAGGCGACGGTACTATTGTTACTAAGCGACGTCTGGCAACGTTGCAAAGCGAGGCGACGGTACTATTGTTACTAAGCGACGTCTGGCAACGTTGCAAAGCGAGGCGACGTTACTATTGTTACTAAGCGACGTCTGGCAACGTTGCAAAGCGAGGCGACGGTACTATTGTTACTAAGCGACGTCTGACAACGTTGCAAAGCGAGGCGACGGTACTATTGTTACTAAGCGACGTCTGGCAACGTTGCAAAGCGAGGCGACGGTACTATTGTTACTAAGCGACGTCTGGCAACGTTGCAAAGTGAGGCGACGGTACTATTGTTACTAAGCGACGTCTGGCAACGTTGCAAAGCGAGGCGACGGTACTATTGTTAGTAAGCGACGTCTGGCAACGTTGCAAAGCGAGGCGACGGTACTATTGTTACTAAGCGACGTCTGGCAACGTTGCAAAGCGAGGCGACGGTACTATTGTTACTAAGCGACGTCTGGCAACGTTGCAAAGCGAGGCGACGGTACTATTGTTACTAAGCGACGTCTGGCAACGTTGCAAAGAAAGGCGACGGTACTATTGTTACTAAGCGACGTCTGGCAACGTTGCAAAGCGAGGCGACGGTACTATTGTTACTAAGCGCCGTCTGGCAACGTTGCAAAGCGAGGCGACGGTACTATTGTTACTAAGCGACGTCTGGCAACGTGTCAAAGCGAGGCGACGGTAGTATTGTTACTAAGCGACACCTGGCAACGTTTCAAAGCGAGGCGACGGTACTATTGTTACTAAGCGACGTCTGGCAACGTTGCAAAGCAAGGCGACGGTACTATTGTTACTAAGCGACGTCTGGCAACGTTGCAAAGCGAGGCGACGGTACTATTGTTACTAAGCGACGTCTGGCAACGTTGCAAAGCGAGGCGACGGTACTATTGTTACTAAGCGACGTCTGGCAACGTTGCAAAGCGAGGCGACGGTACTATTGTTACTAAGCGACGTCTGGCAACGTTGCAAAGCGAGGCGACGGTACTATTGATACTAAGCGACGTCTGGCAACGTTGCAAAGCGAGGCGAGGGTACTATTGTTACTAAGCGACGTCTGGCAACGTTGCAAAGCGAGGCGACGGTACTATTGTTATTAAGCGACGTCTTTCAACGTTGCAAAGCGAGGCGACGGTACTATTGTTACTAAGCGACGTCTGGCAACGTTGCAAAGCGAGGCGACGGTACTATTGTTACTAAGCGACGTCTGGCAACGTTGCAAAGCGAGGCGACGGTACTATTGTTACTAAGCGACGTCTGGCAACGTTGCAAAGCGAGGCGACGGTACTATTCTTACTAAGCGACGTCTGGCAACGTTGCAAAGCGAGGCAACGGTACTATTGTTACTAAGCGACGTCTGGCAACGTTGCAAAGCGAGGCGACGGTACTATTGTTACTAAGCGACGTCTGGCAACGTTGCAAAGAAAGGCGACGGTACTATTGTTACTAAGCGACGTCTGGCAACGTTGCAAAGCGAGGCGACGGTACTATTGTTACTAAGCGACGTCTGGCAACGTTAGAAAGCGAGGCGACGGTACTATTGTTACTAAGCGACGTCTGGCAACGTTGCAAAGCGAGGCGACGGTACTATTGTTACTAAGCGACGTCTGGCAACGTTGCAAAGCGAGGCGACGGTACTATTGTTACTAAGCGACGTCTGGCAACGTTGCAAAGCGAGGCGACGGTACTATTGTTACTAAGCGACGTCTGGCAACGTTGCAAAGCGAGGCGACGGTACTATTGTTACAAAGCGACGTCTGGCAACGTTGCAAAGAAAGGCGACGGTACTATTGTTACTAAGCGACGTCTGGCAACGTTGCAAAGCGAGGCGACGGTACTATTGTTACTAAGCGACGTCTGGCAACGTTGCAAAGCGAGGCGACGGTACTATTGTTACTAAGCGACGTCTGGCAACGTTGCAAAGCGAGGCGACGGTACTATTGTTACTAAGCGACGTCTGGCAACGTTGCAAAGCGAGGCGACGGTACTATTGTTACTAAGCGAAATCTGGCAACGTTGCAAAGCGAGGCGACGGTACTATTGTTACTAAGCGACGTCTGGCAACGTTGCAAAGCGAGGCGACGGTACTATTGTTACTAAGCGACGTCTGGCAACGTTGCAAAGCGAGACGACGGTACTATTGTTACTAAGCGACGTCTGGCAACGTTGCAAAGCGAGGCGACGTTACTATTGTTACTAAGCGACGTCTGGCAACGTTGCAAAGCGAGGCGACGGTACTATTGTTACTAAGCGACGTCTGGCAACGTTGCAAAGCAAGGCGACGGTACTATTGTTACTAAGCGACGTCTGGCAACGTTGCAAAGCAAGGCGACGGTACTATTGTTTCTAAGCGACACCTGGCAACGTTGCAAAGCGAGGCGACGGTACTATTGTTACTAAGCGACGTATGGCAACGTTGCAAAGCGAGGCGACCGTACTATTGTTACTAAGCGACGTCTGGCAACGTTGCAAAGCGAGGTGAAGGTACTATTGTTACTAAGCGATGTCTGGCAACGTTGCAAAGCGAGGCGACGGTACTATTGTTACTAAGCGACGTCTGGCAACGTTGCAAAGCGAGGCGACGGTACTATTGTTACTAAGCGACGTCTGGCAACGTTGCAAAGCGAGGCGACGGTACTATTGTTACTAAGCGACGTCTGGCAACGTTGCATAGCGAGGCGACGGTACTATTGTTACTAAGCGACGTCTGGCAACGTTGCAAAGCGAGGCGACGGTACTATTGTTACTAAGCGACGTCTGGCAACGTTGCAAAGCGAGGCGACGGTACTATTGTTACTAAGCGACGTCTGGCAACGTTGCAAAGCGAGGCGACGGTACTATTGTTACTAAGCGACGTCTGGCAACGTTGCAAAGCGAGGCGACGGTACTATTGTTACTAAGCGACGTCTGGCAACGTTGCAAAGCGAGGCGACGGTACTATTGTTACTAAGCGACGTCTGGCAACGTTGCAAAGCAAGGCGACGGTACTATTGTTACTAAGCGACGTCTGGCAACGTTGCAAAGCGAGGCGACGGTACTATTGTTACTAAGCGACGTCTGGCAACGTTGCAAAGCAAGGCAACGGTACTATTGTTACTAAGCGACGTCTGGCAACGTTGCAAAGCAAGGCGACGGTACTATTGTTACTAAGCGGCGTCTGGCAACGTTGCAAAACGAGGCGACGGTACTATTGTTACTAAGCGACGTCTGGCAACGTTGCAAAGCAAGGCGACGGTACTATTGTTACTAAGCGACGTCTGGCAACGTTGCAAAGCGAGGCGACGGTACTATTGTTACTAAGCGACGTCTGGCAACGTTGCAAAGCGAGGCGACGGTACTATTGTTACTAAGCGACGTCTGGCAACGTTGCAAACGAGGCGACGGTACTATTGTTACTAAGCGACGTCTGGCAACGTTGCAAAGCGAGGCGACGGTACTATTGTTACTAAGCGACGTCTGGCAACGTTGCTAAGCGAGGCGACGGTACTATTGTTACTAAGCGACGTCTGGCAACGTTGCAAAGCGAGGCGACGGTACTATTGTTACTAAGCGACGTCTGGCAACGTTGCAAAGCGAGGCGACGGTACTATTGTTACTAAGCGACGTCTGGCAACGTTGCAAAGCGAGGCGACGGTACTATTGTTACTAAGCGACGTCTGGCAACGTTGCAAAGCAAGGCGACGGTACTATTGTTACTAAGCGACGTCTGGCAACGTTGCAAAGCAAGGCGACGGTACTATTGTTACTAAGCGACGTCTGGCAACGTTGCAAAGCGAGGCGACGGTACTATTGTTACTAAGCGACGTCTGGCAACGTTGCAAAGCGAGGCGACGGTACTATTGTTACTAAGTGACGTATGGCAACGTTGCAAAGCGAGGCGACGGTACTATTGTTACTAAGCGACGTCTGGCAGCGTTGCAAAGCGAGGCGACGGTACTATTGTTACTAAGGGACGTCTGGCAACGTTGCAAAGCGAGGCGACGGTACTATTGTTACTAAGCGATGTCTGGCAACGTTGCAAAGCGAGGCGACGGTACTATTGTTACTAAGCCACGTCTGGCAACGTTGCAAAGCGAGGCGACGGTACTATTGTTACTAAGCGACATCTGGCAACGTTGCAAAGCGAGGCGACGGTACTATTGTTACTAAGCGACGTCTGGCAACGTTGCAAAGCGAGGCGACGGTACTATTGTTACTAAGCGACGTCTGGCAACGTTGCAAAGCGAGGCGACGGTACTATTGTTACTAAGCGACGTCTGGCAACGTTGCAAAGCGAGGCGACGGTACTATTGTTACTAAGCGACGTCTGGCAACGTTGCAAAGCGAGGCGACGGTACTATTGTTACTAAGCGACGTCTGGCAACGTTGCAAAGCGAGGCGACGGTACTATTGTTACTAAGCGACGTCTGGCAACGTTGCAAAGAAAGGCGACGGTACTATTGTTACTAAGCGACGTCTGGCAACGTTGCAAATCGAGGCGACGGTACTATTGTTACTAAGCGCCGTCTGGCAACGTTGCAAAGCGAGGCGACGGTACTATTTTTACTAAGCGACGTCTGGCAACGTTGCAAAGCGAGGCGACGGTACTATTGTTACTAAGCGACACCTGGCAACGTTGCTAAGCGAGGCGACGGTACTATTGTTACTAAGCGACGTCTGGCAACGTTGCAAAGCAAGGCGACGGTACTATTGTTACTAAGCGACGTCTGGCAACGTTGCAAAGCGAGGCGACGGTACTATTGTTACTAAGCGACGTCTGGCAACGTTGCAAAGCGAGGCGACCGTACTATTGTTACTAAGCGACGTCTGGCAACGTTGCAAAGCGAGGCGACGGTACTATTGTTACTAAGCGACGTCTGGCAACGTTGCAAAGCGAGGCGACGGTACTATTGTTACTAAGCGACGTCTGGCAACGTTGCAAAGCGAGGCGAGGGTACTATTGTTACTAAGCGACGTCTGGCAACGTTGCAAAGCGAGGCGACGGTACTATTGTTACTAAGCGACGTCTGGCAACGTTGCAAAGCGAGGCGACGGTACTATTGTTACTAAGCGACTTCTGTCAACGTTGCAAAGCGAGGCGACGGTACTATTGTTACTAAGCGACGTCTGGCAACGTTGCAAAGCGAGGCGACGGTACTATTGTTACTAAGCGACGTCTGGCAACGTTGCAAAGCGAGGCGACGGTACTATTGTTACTAAGCGACGTCTGGCAACGTTGCAAAACGAGGCGACGGTACTATTGTTACTAAGCGACGTCTGGCAACGTTGCAAAGCGAGGCGACGGTACTATTGTTACTAAGCGACGTCTGGCAACGTTGCAATGAAAGGCGACGGTACTATTGTTACTAAGCGACGTCTGGCAACGTTGCAAAGCGAGGCGACGGTACTATTGTTACTAAGCGACGTCTGGCAACGTTGGAAAGCGAGGCGACGGTACTATTATTACTAAGCGACGTCTGGCAACGTTGCAAAGCGAGGCGACGGTACTATTGTTACTAAGCGACGTCTGGCAACGTTGCAAAGCGAGGCGACGGTACTATTGTTACTAAGCGACGTCTGGCAACGTTGCAAAGCGAGGCGACGGTACTATTGTTACTAAGCGACGTCTGGCAACGTTGCAAAGCGAGGCGACGGTACTATTGTTACTAAGCGACGCCTGGCAACGTTGCAAAGCGAGGCGACGGTACTATTGTTACTAAACGACGTCTGGCAACGTTGCAAAGAAAGGCGACGGTACTATTGTTACTAAGCGACGTCTGGCAACGTTGCAAAGCGAGGCGACGGTACTATTGTTACTAAGCGACGTCTGGCAACGTTGCAAAGCGAGGCGACGGTACTATTGCTACTAAGCGACGCCTGGCAACGTTGCAAAGCGAGGCGACGGTACTATTGTTACTAAGCGACGTCTGGCAACGTTGCAAAGCGAGGCGACGGTACTATTGTTACTAAGCGACGTCTGGCAACGTTGCAAAGCGAGGCGACGGTACTATTGTTACTAAGCGACGTCTGGCAACGTTGCAAAGCGAGGCGACGGTACTATTGTTACTAAGCGACTTCTGTCAACGTTGCAAAGCGAGGCGACGGTACTATTGTTACTAAGCGACGTCTGGCAACGTTGCAAAGCGAGGCGACGGTACTATTGTTACTAAGCGACGTCTGGCAACGTTGCAAAGCGAGGCGACGGTACTAATGTTACTAAGCGACGTCTGGCAACGTTGCAAAGCGAGGCGACGGTACTATTGTTACTAAGCGACGTCTGGCAACGTTGCAAAGAAAGGCGACGGTACTATTGTTACTAAGCGACGTCTGGCAACGTTGCAAAGCGAGGCGACGGTACTATTGTTACTAAGCGACGTCTGGCAACGTTGGAAAGCGAGGCGACGGTACTATTGTTACTAAGCGACGTCTGGCAACGTTGCAAAGCGAGGCGACGGTACTATTGTTACTAAGCGACGTCTGGCAACGTTGCAAAGCGAGGCGACGGTACTATTGTTACTAAGCGACGTTTGGCAACGTTGCAAAGCGAGGCGACGGTACTATTGTTACTAAGCGACGTCTGGCAACGTTGCAAAGCGAGGCGACGGTACTATTGTTACTAAGCGACGCCTGGCAACGTTGCAAAGCGAGGCGACGGTACTATTGTTACTAAGCGACGTCTGGCAACGTTGCAAAGAAAGGCGACGGTACTATTGTTACTAAGCGACGTCTGGCAACGTTGCAAAGCGAGGCGACGGTACTATTGTTACTAAGCGACGTCTGGCAACGTTGCAAAGCGAGGCGACGGTACTATTGTTACTAAGCGACGTCTGGCAACGTTGCAAAGCGAGGCGACGGTACTATTGTTACTAAGCGACGTCTGGCAACGTTGCAAAGCGAGGCGACGGTACTATTGTTACTAAGCGACGTCTGGCAACGTTGCAAAGCGAGGCGACGGTACTATTGTTACTAAGCGACGTCTGGCAACGTTGCAAAGTGAGGCGACGGTACTATTGTTACTAAGCGACGTCTGGCAACGTTGCAAAGCGAGGCGACGGTACTATTGTTACTAAGCGACGTCTGGCAACGTTGCAAAGCGAGGCGACGGTACTATTGTTACTAAGCGACGTCTGGCAACGTTGCAAAGCGAGGCGACGGTACTATTGTTACTAAGCGACGTCTGGCAACGTTGCAAAGCAAGGCGACGGTACTATTGTTACTAAGCGACGTCTGGCAACGTTGCAAAGCAAGGCGACGGTACTATTGTTACTAAGCGACACCTGGCAACGTTGCAAAGCGAGGCGACGGTACTATTGTTACTAAGCGACGTATGGCAACGTTGCAAAGCGAGGCGACGGTACTATTGTTACTAAGCGACGTCTGGCAACGTTGCAAAGCGAGGTGACGGTACTATTGTTACTAAGCGATGTCTGGCAACGTTGCAAAGCGAGGCGACGGTACTATTGTTACTAAGCGACGTCTGGCAACGTTGCAAAGCGAGGCGACGGTACTATTGTTTCTAAGCGACGTCTGGCAACGTTGCAAAGCGAGGCGACGGTACTATTGTTACTAAGCGACGTCTGGCAACGTTGCAAAGCGAGGCGACGGTACTATTGTTACTAAGCGACGTCTGGCAACGTTGCAAAGCGAGGCGACGGTACTATTGTTACTAAGCGACGTCTGGCAACGTTGCAAAGCGAGGCGACGGTACTATTGTTACTAAGCGACGTCTGGCAACGTTGCAAAGCGAGGCGACGGTACTATTGTTACTAAGCGACGTCTGGCAACGTTGCAAAGCGAGGCGACGGTACTATTGTTACTAAGCGACGTCTGGCAACGTTGCAAAGCGAGGCGACGGTACTATTGTTACTAAGCGACGTCTGGCAACGTTGCAAAGCGAGGCGACGGTACTATTGTTACTAAGCGACGTCTGGCAACGTTGCAAAGCGAGGCGACGGTACTATTGTTACTAAGCGACGTCTGGCAACGTTGCAAAGCGAGGCGACGGTACTATTGTTACTAACCGACGTCTGGCAACGTTGCAAAGCAAGGCGACGTTACTATTGTTACTAAGCGACGTCTGGCAACGTTGCAAAGCAAGGCGACGGTACTATTGTTACTAAGCGAAGTCTGGCAACGTTGCAAAGCGAGGCGACGGTACTATTGTTACTAAGCGACGTCTGGCAACGTTGCAAAGCGAGGCGAGGGTACTATTGTTACTAAGCGACGTCTGGCAACGTTGCAAAGCGAGGCGACGGTACTATTGTTACTAAGCGACGTCTGGCAACGTTGCAAAGCGAGGCGACGGTACTATTGTTACTAAGCGACTTCTGTCAACGTTGCAAAGCGAGGCGACGGTACTATTGTTACTAAGCGACGTCTGGCAACGTTGCAAAGCGAGGCGACGGTACTATTGTTACTAAGCGACGTCTGGCAACGTTGCAAAGCGAGGCGACGGTACTATTGTTACTAAGCGACGTCTGGCAACGTTGCAAAGCGAGGCGACGGTACTATTGTTCCTAAGCGACGTCTGGCAACGTTGCAAAGCGAGGCGACGGTACTATTGTTACTAAGCGACGTCTGGCAACGTTGCAAAGAAAGGCGACGGTACTATTGTTACTAAGCGACGTCTGGCAACGTTGCAAAGCGAGGCGACGGTACTATTGTTACTAAGCGACGTCTGGCAACGTTGGAAAGCGAGGCGACGGTACTATTGTTACTAAGCGACGTCTGGCAACGTTGCAAAGCGAGGCGACGGTACTATTGTTACTAAGCGACGTCTGGCAACGTTGCAAAGCGAGGCGACGGTACTATTGTTACTAAGCGACGTCTGGCAACGTTGCAAAGCGAGGCGACGGTACTATTGATACTAAGCGACGTCTGGCAACGTTGCAAAGCGAGGCGACGGTACTATTGTTACTAAGCGACGCCTGGCAACGTTGCAAAGCGAGGCGACGGTACTATTGTTACTAAGCGACGTCTGGCAACGTTGCAAAGAAAGGCGACGGTACTATTGTTACTAAGCGACGTCTGGCAACGTTGCAAAGCGAGGCGACGGTACTATTGTTACTAAGCGACGTCTGGCAACGTTGCAAAGCGAGGCGACGGTACTATTGTTACTAAGCGACGTCTGGCAACGTTGCAAAACGAGGCGACGGTACTATTGTTACTAAGCGACGTCTGGCAACGTTGCAAAGCGAGGCGACGGTACTATTGTTACTAAGCGACGTCTGGCAACGTTGCAAAGCGAGGCGACGGTACTATTGTTACTAAGCGACGTCTGGCAACGTTGCAAAGTGAGGCGACGGTACTATTGTTACTAAGCGACGTCTGGCAACGTTGCAAAGCGAGGCGACGGTACTATTGTTACTAAGCGACGTCTGGCAACGTTGCAAAGCGAGGCGACGGTACTATTGTTACTAAGCGACGTCTGGCAACGTTGCAAAGCGAGGCGACGGTACTATTGTTACTAAGCGACGTCTGGCAACGTTGCAAAGCAAGGCGACGGTACTATTGTTACTAAGCGACGTCTGGCAACGTTGCAAAGCAAGGCGACGGTACTATTGTTACTAAGCGACACCTGGCAACGTTGCAAATCGAGGCGACGGTACTATTGTTACTAAGCGACGTATGGCAACGTTGCAAAGCGAGGCGACGGTACTATTGTTACTAAGCGACGTCTGGCAACGTTGCAAAGCGAGGTGACGGTACTATTGTTACTAAGCGATGTCTGGCAACGTTGCAAAGCGAGGCGACGGTACTATTGTTACTAAGCGACGTCTGGCAACGTTGCAAAGCGAGGCGACGGTACTATTGTTACTAAGCGACGTCTGGCAACGTTGCAAAGCGAGGCGACGGTACTATTGTTACTAAGCGACGTCTGGCAACGTTGCAAAGCGAGGCGACGGTACTATTGTTACTAAGCGACGTCTGGCAACGTTGCAAAGCGAGGCGACGGTACTATTGTTACTGAGCGACGTCTGGCAACGTTGCAAAGCGAGGCGTCGGTACTATTGTTACTAAGCGACGTCTGGCAACGTTGCAAAGCGAGGCGACGGTACTATTGTTACTAAGCGACGTCTGGCAACGTTGCAAAGCGAGGCGACGGTACTATTGTTACTAAGCGACGTCTGGCAACGTTGCAAAGCGAGGCGACGGTACTATTGTTACTAAGCGACGTCTGGCAACGTTGCAAAGCGAGGCGACGGTACTATTGTTACTAAGCGACGTCTGGCAACGTTGCAAAGCGAGGCGACGGTACTATTGTTACTAAGCGACGTCTGGCAACGTTGCAAAGCGAGGCGACGGTACTATTGTTACTAACCGACGTCTGGCAACGTTGCAAAGCAAGGCGACGTTACTATTGTTACTAAGCGACGTCTGGCAACGTTGCAAAGCAAGGCGACGGTACTATTGTTACTAAGCGACGTCTGGCAACGTTGCAAAGCGAGGCGACGGTACTATTGTTACTAAGCGACGTCTGGCAATGTTGCTAAGCGAGGCGACGGTACTATTGTTACTAAGTGACGTATGGCAACGTTGCAAAGCGAGGCGACGGTACTATTGTTACTAAGCGACGTCTGGCAACGTTGCAAAGCGAGGCGACGGTACTATTGTTACTAAGGGACGTCTGGCAACGTTGCAAAGCGAGGCGACGGTACTATTGTTACTAAGCGATGTCTGGCAACGTTGCAAAGCGAGGCGACGGTACTATTGTTACTAAGCCACGTCTGGCAACGTTGCAAAGCGAGGCGACGGTACTATTGTTACTAAGCGACGTCTGGCAACGTTGCAAAGCGAGGCGACGGTACTATTGTTACTAAGCGACGTCTGGCAACGTTGCAAAGCGAGGCGACGGTATTATTGTTACTAAGCGTCTTCTGGCAACGTTGCAAAGCGAGGCGACGGTACTATTGTTACTAAGCGACGTCTGGCAACGTTGCAAAGCGAGGCGACGGTACTATTGTTACTAAGCGACTTCTGGCAACGTTGCAAAGCGAGGCGACGGTACTATTGTTACTAAGCGACGTCTGGCAACGTTGCAAAGCGAGGCGACGGTACTATTGTTACTAAGCGACGTCTGGCAACGTTGCAAAGCGAGGCGACGGTACTATTGTTACTAAGCGACGTCTGGCAACGTTGCAAAGCGAGGCGACGGTACTATTGTTACTAAGCGACGTCTGGCAACGTTGCAAAGCGAGGCGACGGTACTATTGTTACTAAGCGACGTCTGACAACGTTGCATAGCGAGGCGACGGTACTATTGTTACTAAGCGACGTCTGGCAACGTTGCAAAGCGAGGCGACGGTACTATTGTTACTAAGCGACGTCTGGCAACATTGCAAAGCGAGGCGACGGTACTATTGTTACTAAGCGACGTCTGGCAACGTTGCAAAGCGAGGCGACGGTACTATTGTTACTAAGCGATGTCTGGCAACGTTGCAAAGCGAGGCGACGGTACTATTGTTACTAAGCGACGTCTGGCAACGTTGCAAAGCGAGGCGACGGTACTATTGTTACTAAGGGACGTCTGGCAACGTTGCAAAGCGAGGCGACGGACTATTGTTACTAAGTGACGTATGGCAACGTTGCAAAGCGAGGCGACGGTGCTATTGTTACTAAGCGACGTCTGGCAACGTTGCAAAGCGGGGCGACGGTACTATTGTTACTAAGCGACGTCTGGCAACGTTGCAAAGCGAGGCGACGGTACTATTGTTACTAAGCGACGTCTGGCAACGTTGCAAAGCGAGGCGACGGTACTATTGTTGCTAAGCGACGTCTGGCAACGTTGCAAAGCGAGGCGACGGTACTATTGTTACTAAGCGACGTCTGGCAACGTTGCAAAGCGAGGCGACGGTACTATTGTTACTAAGCGACGTCTGGCAACGTTGCAAAGCGAGGCGACCGTACTATTGTTACTAAGCGACGTCTGGCAACGTTGCAAAGCGAGGCGACGGTACTATTGTTACTAAGCGACGTCTGGCAACGTTGCAAAGCAAGGCGACGGTACTATTGTTACTAAGCGACGTCTGGCAACGTTGCAAAGCGAAGCGACGGTACTATTGTTACTAAGCGACGTCTGGCAACGTTGCAAAGCGAGGCGACGGTACTATTGTTACTAAGCGACGTATGGCAACGTTGCAAAGCGAGGCGACGGTACTATTGTTACTAAGCGACGTCTGGCAACGTTGCAAAGCGAGGCGACATTACTATTGTTACTAAGCGACGTCTGGCAACGTTGCAAAGCGAGGCGACGGTACTATTGTTACTAAGCGACGTCTGACAACGTTGCAAAGCGAGGCGACGGTACTATTGTTACTAAGCGACGTCTGGCAACGTTGCAAAGCGAGGCGACGGTACTATTGTTACTAAGCGACGTCTGGCAACGTTGTAAAGCGAGGCTACGGTACTATTGTTACTAAGCGACGTCTGGCAACGTTGCAAAGCGAGGCGACGGTACTATTGTTACTAAGCGACGTCTGGCAACGTTGCAAAGCGAGGCGACGGTACTATTGTTACTAAGCGACGTCTGGCAACGTTGCAAAGCGAGGCGACGGTACTATTGTTACTAAGCGACGTCTGGCAACGTTGCAAAGAAAGGCGACGGTACTATTGTTACTAAGCGACACCTGGCAACGTTGCAAAGCGAGGCGACGGTACTATTGTTACTAAGCGACGTCTGGCAACGTTGCAAAGCGAGGCGACGGTACTATTGTTACTAAGCGACGTCTGGCAACGTTGCAAAGCGAGGCGACGGTACTATTGTTACTAAGCGACGTCTGGCAACGTTGCAAAGCGAGGCGACGGTACTATTGTTACTAAGCGACGTCTGGCAACGTTGCAAAGCGAGGCGACGGTACTATTGTTACTAAGCGACGTCTGGCAACGTTTTAAAGCGAGGCGACGGTACTATTGTTACTAAGCGACGTCTGGCAACGTTGCAAAGCAAGGCGACGGTACTATTGTTACTAAGCGACGTCTGGCAACGTTGCAAAGCAAGGCGACGGTAGAGCTATGTAAACAGTGTGACAATCAGTTTGCTCTGATCTTATGTGTAACAACATAACCTCATATTAGTCTCCAGTGCCTTCGCTCTTAAGAAGCTACCAAGAACAGCAACAAGTGCCCTTCAAGCTTGAGACAAAAGTTTTTTTCCCTAGCTTTTATACCCTTATCAAACTTATGGCAAATTTGCCTGTCTCTGTAACTACCGCCGAACTGAGTTTGAGTTGGTTGAAAACATAATTAAAAAATTCTACAGAGTCTTTCATTTAAAGTATGAACGCCAAACGGCGGTTTTGTTATCCGCTGCTGCGGTGGTCTTGGCCGAACTTATGGCGCGCCGTGGCCCCCTGCTTTAAGAGTGTGTACAATCCTGAATTACCTTATAATTACCTTATAAAACATGCTGGAAGTGTCGTCCTTCCTGGGTTAAACAGACATTGTATCTGGCAACCACATTCTGGCTGACGCGAGTGAGTTCTGACACTGTAATATTTATGATATTTTATTGAGCACTGAGCCAGTAGTGTCAAACTTATTTTCAATTACGTGAATCTGTGCTAGTAAAGGTGACACTTCATCAGGAAATTGCTGAGCAAATGCATCACGTACCCGCCGAGCCGACTCGTACTTAATAAGTTTTACATACAAAAATACGATGTTGTAATGATAACTGTCTCACCATGTTAGTAGCTGAGGTTCAGACTGGCGACTGAACACCTGCATGCTTATTGCAAGGTCAATTATGTACTATGTGCACGCTTTCAATACTACAGCAGGGGGCCGTGGCGCGCCACAAGCTCGGCCAAGGCCACTGCAGCAGCGGATAACAAATCCGCCGCTCGCCGTTCTTACTTTATATGAAAGACCCTGTACTTCTGAAGACAGACTATTCACAGAGACATACATCATTGACGTTGAAGTTATAAAGCGATTTAATAATTTTTTAAGAAACCTTCACTTTATATTATACCGTGAGTTGTAGATCAAAACAGTAAGTTGTGTTTGACATTAATGAAACATAAATCATCACAATAAATCGGTTGAAAAAGTGATGCCAGATAGCCTTAAAACTCATCATTCTGCACACTGCCCCGCAAGATGACCACATTCTGTGATGTTACAGTGTTGCCAGCCATTCCGCTACTGTTCCATTTTCTGTAAGTCTGGGATGACGTGCGATACATTTTGATGTAGCGCTGCCTTCTGCTTAAATATCAATTACTGCGCCATTCGCTGCTGACGTGAGGCAATGATAAACATAAAACTCACAACAATCAAAGTCCCGGGATGTGTTCCTCGTTGGTCCAGGTCACCTGTTTTGGGGCAGCTTCTCGCGCGCCGGGTCTTCAATCATCCTTCTTCTGCTCCGTCTTCCACGTCGCACAGTAAAGCGGATTGACTACCCTCAAGGGGCCATTCATTTCAAATGCAAATTGAGGACATGGCCATCTTCTGAGTTACCGTGCTCGTCTCAAATAATAATGGACTTCCCCACGCTTCCCATCTCACTTCACGAGTCTCTCATGATAATAATAATAATAGTAATAATAATAATAGTAATAATAATAAAAATGACAACCAAATTCGGCAAAATATCTCAAGTGTCTAAATTCAAATACCTGGGAGAAGTCATCCAACCTTCCGGACTGAATCGTGAAGCAAACAAAGGAAAGATCTCTAAACTGCAAAAAGCTTAGGGATTCACTTGGAACAGATATAATAAAAAATCAATATCCAGAAATGCAAAATTACGGCATTGCAACACTGTAATCAAGCCTGAAGCACTGTATGCTTCTAAAACGCTGATTATTGGGGGCAGATCATTAATTAAAGATGTGGAAAAGGAAGAAAGGAAAATCCTAAAAAAAATCTGGACCAGTCTATACCGGGGGAATCTGGATGAAAAGACAATCCTAGCACTCGGAGAAAATCTCAGACACATTTACGAAAATACGATTGAAATTTTACGGGCATATCCTCAGGATGGGCAATCAGAGTCTGACTAAAAGGATTCTTAACCTTGCCCTGTCAATGAATGTTAAAAACACCTGGCTGCTTGAAGTTGCAAACGATCTTGAGGAAATAGGCCTCACAGGTGACATTGTACTAGAGAGAGGATTCGTCGATAATGACCGCTTTGCAGAGAATCCAAGCACTGTTACCAACACAACCTGGTCAGAAGATCGCAAGAGAAGCCACAGTGACAAGATGTTGGCAATACCATCAGCTAAGCTCCTTACTAGGGCATGGGAAGAAAGAAAGAAAGAAAGAAAGAAGGAAAGAAAGAAAGAAAGAAAGAAAGAAGAAGAAAAAAGAAAGAGAAGAAAGAAAGAAAGAAGAAATAAATATGAAGAAAGAAAGAAGAAGAAAGAAAGAAATAGGAAGAAAGAAAGAGAGAAAAGAAGAAGAAAGAAGAAGAAAGAAAGAAAGAAAGAAGAAGAAAGATGAAACAAAGAAAGAAGAAGAAAAAAAGAAAGAAAGAAAGAAAGTAAGAAGAAGAAAGAAAGAAGAAGAAGAATGAAAGAAAGAACAAGAAAGAAGAAGAAAGAAATAAGAAGAAAGAAAGAAAGAAAGAAAGAAGAAGAAAAAGGAAGATTGTAGTTTTACGTGACCGTGAATCATGTGATTATGAGCCACGGGACCTCCTTTTTACGTGGAATCCGAACCACAGGACAAGGCATTTCACTTCGAAAATCTCACATGCATTGACCGGGAATCGAACCCGGACCGCCTTGGTGAGAGGCATAGAGCTGGACCGCTGAGCCAGCATGCCCCTAAGAAAGAAGAAGAAATAATTAGTAGTAGAAAGAAGAATTATACGCAAAATACTCGGTCCTTTAAAAACTGCGGAATTCTGGATATTAAGAAGATGAAGTATCTCGAAAAATAGAAAACATATGAGAAGCAATACGGAAGAGGAGATTGCTACAGGATGGACAACAGTAGGTTAACATTCCTGTGGTACAACAAGTCAAATGGGATTTGGAAACAATATCAGAGAAGAAGATACACCACAGAGAGATATCTTTAGGCAAAAAGTGCCAAAAATGGAAGGATAAAAAGGCAGGAAGGGAAAGAAAGCCGGCTTGAAATGGTCCGAGGACAGTAAGAGGCAACATAGTGAAATGATGAAGGAGACTGGAGGAAGAAGAAGGAACAGCAAATTCGCTCGTGGTCCCTAGACGACTGAAACGAAAATAATAATAATAATAATAATAATAATAATAAATAATGCACAACAATGAAGATATCCAAAGGCCAAGCTTCAGAAAGTCTAGGCAGATAGGAACTTGTAGACAAAACAGAAATTCAACCAACTGACACATACAAGTACCAGAGCACAGGTTAAAGAAAAGGTAAAATAGGTGTTCAAGAAAAGACTACAAATGCTTGTCTGAAGAAAGCTCAAGTCTAGAAACATGACAATGCCAATTGAAATCCCTGTGTTTACATACACATTTGGCTTGGTTAAATGGTTCCCCACAGATATAGAAGAACTTAGCGAATGATACGAGTGGAATCACGCTAAGCAGGGAGGAATTGGGCAGGCAACTCTACAGTGATTCTCATCTCCACAGCGCGACAGTTGACCTTGACACCACTGCTACAGGGTCTCACTGAAGAGCTACAAACTGAAATAAAGGAGCACATATTAGTGGCAGATACACAGCAAACTGACCAACACCTGGTGTCCTACATCCCGAAGCAGAACTTAGTACCCTCAATTCTCCTTCTTTTGCCCAATTGTATCTTTTGTTGACTCTATCTTTCTGATATATGTATTCTGCTTTCCCCCTTCCATCCTAGCGGCTTGGGTGGCGTAGTGGGTAGCATGCTGAGCTTCTATGCCCATGATCGCGGGTTCCAACCCGGCCGAAGCCGTCAAATTTTTAAGAGCGTTAAAATCCCTCAGTATGCCTTCCTTCGGAGGGGAAGTAAAGCCGGCGGTCCCATGTTATAGATTTATGGCATGTTAAAGAACCTTCCACTAATTACACCTGTGTGAAGCTAAATTGGATAGGTTAAGAAGGTAAACAACGCTCTTAGGTTTCCACGTTCGTTGCCAAGAGCCGACTGTGGTCGCGTATAGTAGCTACGTTCTGAACTTGGCCTAGCAGTCGTTGACAGTGGCGCTTGGCGGTAAAAGTAAGAACTATTTTAAAAATTCTAAGTTGCAGTACTTAACTTAAAATAACAGATAACACACACTAATACAGTCATCGCAATTAACACCGGTTATCAGACAGATTCTACACACACCCAAAGTACACGGGGCTACATGACCGCGTTGTCGCAGCCCCTAAACTTAAGAACCAACCAACCCCTTTCATCTCTTGAATTTGTGTGCTTGCGCTTTTCATCTATTAAGTTAATACACTGGGTGACCTTAAGATTTCTACCATTGTTGTATCTTCACTTAACATGGGGAGGGAGGCGGCAGTGGCCTTTCATTTCACTGGAGCAGAAGTTATAATCAATGGAATATCACTTTAAGGATGTTGACATAGGGATGGAACCTCCTTACGAGTCTTAGTTTAGGCGATTTCACTCCTGGGTTCTTGACAGAGACGTGCTCCCCCCCAGGGGCTCACATCTAGTGAGACGTGGGTTCGCGACCACGGGATCCCAGCTGAGTCCGGCATTGCTTCCACTTACTTGTGCTACGCTCCTCACCGTCTTCTTTCCTGTCGTTCTCTCTTGGTCAACTCTTGTTCTCTTCCGACCCCGACGGTATTAGGGTATCCGAGGCCTAGGGAGTCTTTCACTTTCCCGCCTTAATTGGCCCGAGTCTCATCTTTCTTGATACCCTCATTCTTAGAGGGGTCTGCCTTCTTTTTCTTTTCATGTTATCTCCTGCCTTCTGCTCAAGTCCCTCAAGGAGGCAGGGTGTGTGTAGCCCCACCTGGATAGTGCTACAACCAAAAGGGCTCACGGCTGGTGAGTTTGGGGCTTGGCGATCCCGAGGGATTCCTGAGCTGACTCCGTTTTGTCCCCTTTTTCCTCTGACTTAGGGGCGGGCCCTCTCCTCTTTCCCTTTCATATATGCCTTTCATGGCTCTCCTTCCTTCCAAGTCCCTCAATCCACATTCTCCGAGGGTAGAGGACATTTCTTTTCTTCCTGTCCTTTATTTGCCTTATCCTTTATTTGTTTACCATTTCTTCTTCTAGTTTGTAAGTCTGTAGTTAGTATTAGTTATAGTTTTCATTCTCATCTTTCACCATCACCCAAACCATTAGGGGCCGATAACCTAGATGTTAGGCCCCTTAAAACAACAATTATCATCATTATCAGAGACGTGACTTGAAGTCGGAGCCTGTGTGGCTCTCACTTTATATCCATCCATTAGTTTCTAGGGCGCGGGTGGTCAATATTAACAATCTTATGGACTCACCTGCCTGGTGTAGCCGGAGCCATCTAGACTAAGTTCCGCTTGCACTACCACCTATCAGGCAGGAACGTGACAGTTGTCGCAAGCAGCGGTGTAAAGTCTGCCGAGGACATCCTGTCTGCCGCACTCCCACCAGGCCACGTTCAGTAAACAAGTGACAAGCGCAAGGCAAGGAGCTGGCTAATTACAGCCACTTCTTCCGCTAATCCACCGAACGAACGATCAATCGATACGGAACACTCGACCAGGAATAGAACTGTTTCATTAGTTGGTGCATTGGCTGCGAGCTGATACGCTCCCATGTAATTAAAAAATATGCACAGCTGCTGCACAGATTACGGTAAAAATGGTATACATTCTGTTACTGGAGCAAAGTGAACTCATTGAAGCACAGACTGTACTATAATCTGTCTTCTTCATATCACTAAGCTGTGATTAGGGGCCGAGAACCTCGATGTTAGGCCCCTTTAAACAACAATTATCATCATCATCAACTAAGCTGCGAGTTCAATCACTGGAAGGTTTCGCCTGTAAACTCGACCGTCCCGTATAGCACCTATAGCAGATAAGTTGCTGACAGCTGTGGGTACCAATCACTGGAAGGTTTCGCCTGTAAACTCGACCGTCCCGTATGACACCTATGGCAGATAAGTTGCCGACACAGACAATGTCCTTCATGACGTCAGAGGAATTAGAAGGTTGAAATGACTGGAACTGGGGTACGAGCTGAAGAAAGTGGCCGTGGTCGAGTTGAAGGTACCGTTCCTAGAGTCCGGAGATAGCGCTGCCCTTGCGCTTTAGAACGCGTAACTCTGAAACAGGCTCTGATTTATAAATCACAAAGTGGGCATTTTACTCTATGGACGGCAGAGTTGAATATACACAAACTGTAGGCTTTGGGACAAGTAACTCATTGAAAACATTCTCTAATGTCCTAGACTCGAACCCGCTTCATCACTGAATCTTATTGTTGGAGCATTTGTAATTAATTTTCAATGTTTTTTCCACCGTAAAAGTTTCTTACGAGGTGCCGGCATGATGACACGCGGTAGATTGTTGCTTTTTCGCCACCACGAGCTCTAGTGTGAGTCAATGCAGAGTTTCACTCAAGCCCTTATAACGATTTATGGTGTGTAGACTTTTCAAAAACATAAAAAGTGACAGTCAGTCTGAAAGACTAGATTTTTGTATCATTTTAAATGCTACAAGACTGGAGGCCTCACGCTTCGCTCGAAGCCAAAGACTCTTGATATGTTAGAAAAGTATCTGCATAATACTTATCTTGCTTATCTTGTTTCAAATTACTCGCGAATGGCAAGTGCAAACCAAGGGCAAAGCAAGGTCAGGCGCGGGAGGCCGTCACGCTCACCAGAGCGCGCGGGGACGTGCCCCTTCCATCCAGTCTAAAATCACTTATAGTGGGCGATGTATTGAAGATAGAGATATGCTCTCACGGACTTTTTTGTAGAACTTTTCATGCTGACCATTTCTTACGCTTATAGTATATTGATATGTTTAACGGTTTGCCCAGCATAAGCTTAAGAAGCGCACGGACGCCAAGTTTGTTTTCGACTTTTTCACTGAAATCGTTACTGCTTGGCTTCCTTTGAGCATACATAAATTACTTTCTACAGAATCTCTCCTCGAGATATCCTTTACAGAATGGTGAAAACCGCATCAAACTCCATCCAGTGTTTCTCGAGATTGCCCGTGACATACAAGAATCGGGGATAGAGATAGTCAAGGTACACATGCTCCAAGCGGTACTATGACGTCACACACTTCAGTGCATTCTCGGTACATTTCGTCCCGTCACCGTAACGTAACGCCAGACCCCAGCGTAACGGCGAAGTCGACAAGATCATTTAAAATGATAAAAAAAATGCCTGAGGATATTGAACCAAGGAATATATTAAAGAAAGAATTATGAAAATAAGTCAATATGGCTCGGATTTGAGTCAGTGAGAAAACGAGTTATGTAACAAGTGATTTTAGGCTGTTATTCCCGGACTTCATTTAGGCCGGAAGGGATTTTCGAAATTTTTCGAAGTTTCCTTGTTTGATAGAGCTCTCCAAGACTCACAGTTTGAAACCTTTCCGGGCCCTTAAGCCCTTCTCGCAGGAATGAGGAAATTGCTTAATATAGGCTTTTGCTAAGATGGGGAGCCCTACTTCGTCTGCTGATGACTGTACTGTATATGACAAACGTTTTAACAATATTTTTGTTCCCATGAAGGTATTTTATGTCTGTAACACCGGATAAATCACTTAGTAGTAAATTAGCAGTTGTGAAAGCGCTGCTCGTGGTTTTGATTTCTCCCACACAAGCTATTGAGGTGACATGGGAATGTATTGTTATAGTAGGCTGTGTTTTAGTTCACATTTGCGCAGGTTTTGCACATTATTTTGAGTGAATTACGTTAATTATTCCCGAAACGATGGCTGTTACACATTTCAAGAGAATGCTGTCCACGCAGGCCTTGTCAGCAACTATTTCCCTTGTTATTTATCTTCCACCTGCAAGCGCTATGGCTACACTTGAGAGACACGCGGACGATCCGTGTTATGTGTGTATTGGGCACGCACAGCAGATCGGATCTGAAGTTTGATTCCCAGCGATATAATAATAGTATCGTAAGACCTCGGGTGCCAGGTTCAAGCTTTGTTATTTGCGGACAGAGGGCAGCTTGCATGTCGAATTTTGTCGTTCCTTGGAGCACTATGAAAGTCAAGGAGGTTAGATATCTAAGATTCCTGACACTATAGCGCTTTCTAGTAGAGAAAGGAGGAACTTTTTGTGTTAGCAGAAAATAGTTTTAACAACAAATTGTATATCCGCCTTAGTCAATACATAAACGAAAATAAATTAGAATTACATTTTCTCCTTGATACCTTGATTTAACCTGAAGTTATGCATTGAGCTAACCTCATTGCTATATTAAGTTTTTTCCTTCCATGCTCGTCTAGTTTGTATGCAGGCATTTGATTTGACTTATGGACCTGTTAAGCATAAGGCTTCTTCATTGGTTGTGTTCATATGGTGAAGTATTGTGATTTTTGCCAATTCAAGCTTCGACCAGTGTTTTGGAGCGGATTCATGAATGAACTGTCCACTGATTCTCTGTATTTTGATGACTGAATATCATCGCTGTTTCATTTTTTTTTTTTTAGTTTTGCTCAACATTTTTCTGTGACCTACTTATATGGTGCACCATATTTAGTTAAATAGCCATTTGTTTCTTTGAGTGCTACGCTATTTTATATCTTTCTTCGGATATTTGTCTTGGCTGATGAAGGGGATAAAAGCTATTAATCCCTGAAGCATGTACCAGGAGCAAATGTAATTATAATTGCCTTTCGTTTATGTATTGACTAAGGCGGATATTAAATTTGTTGTTAAAACTATTTAGTACGTCAATACGGAACCATCATGGAAACTAGTTTAAATAATAGAATTAGCAGAAAATTCCAAGATTAATTTTGCCATTATGAACACGGTCTACTGAACTCCAATGGGTTCTTTAAAATATCAACAACGTTTGACATGCGTGCCATGATTTTTGTCGCCTTTCAAAAAAAAACCATGGCCAGGAGCGAACCTGCAAGTTTGGGGGTTGGTAGTCCGACACGATAACCACTCACCCACCGTGGCAAGCAATGAGAACCGCTTTACCGAGTGTTGTTATTGTACCTAATATCTGCCCATATATACAGGGTGGACGGGCGCTGTACAGTACTAAGCAAGAAGTTGCATTGTTGATCGCACGCCCTGTTATTCTGTGTTGCCTACTCGCCAGGAGAAGTCGGGGAGCGGGGGTTTGGCTGTACGCATGCTCAGTCTGTCACCTCCAACAGTGTGTAGTCTGTTTTCCACTGTTCCCATTTACAATAAGGTTAAACAAGTAGTTCCGCGAAGAACTAAATAGCCTATATTCTTACATCCTACTTATATTAGTTGCCTCTATCAACATACAAATTTTCGATTTGATTGCTGTAATAGATTCGTAGATATTTAGAATCGTCTAAATATTTCAGATTTTGGATTTTTATATTATAGGCCTTAGAGTTATTGACTATTAGGCTACAGGAAGATTATTATGTACATGTTTTATTCAAACTTCAATCGCATGATTACGACACAAAAAATAAAAACGAGATTTAAAAATTTCGCTCAGCCGCCATCTTGAGGTTATGTAAACAATTAAACTAAATTAGATGTCAATGCATTGCGATTTGTGTAGTCATTTGTTGTACCAAGTTTCACTGCGTTCGGATGGTTAAATCGCGAGAAAAGTCTATTTAAATATTTCAAATTCGCTTGGCCGCCATGTTCGTTGTTTCGTTAACAGGTTTTTGAAAGTCTCATAGTAGTGTTCTTTATCACCGTGCAGAATTTCAAGGTGATATCAGTAATATTTTCGGAGATATAGAATGCTGGTGGAATACATCGCAAAGCCGCCATGTTGGATTGGTGAGACGTAATAAAGTGTGAAGGGAACGGTTATTAGTCAAAATAGCACTATGACCTTACCAGGTTTTGTTGAAATCGCTCGAGCCATTCAGAAGTTATTAGGGGAGGACACGCACACACGGATGCACACATACACATACACACAGAAACAGGTGATGTCATAAGCCTAAGCGTGAATGAGTGACCAATTTGATGCAGTACGCGGGAAGAACAAGCCCAGGTGTCTTCTCCTGGCGCGCACACAATATGCTGTGTAACATAATAGCTCCATGTTATTGTTAACATTCGGTGGAAGTTTGTCTGACAAGGGTGGGAAACCAGTTGGACCTGTCGCTTACGAGTTATCTTTGTTTGCATTTTTCAGAGTTATTGATGTTTCCACACAAAAGCAGTTTGTCATGTCCGGTTCCCGTGTTTATGCACAGAAGCGGTTTTGCCCAATGCGATGTTCTTTTCTAAACCACACATGTCTCTCACACTTTCGGTGCCAGTGTGTTCTCAACCTGGTGCTCTTGAAATGAAATGTGGTGCTCCCTGGGATCCATTCTTCAACTCTAATTCTGTTGCACGAACTGGAATCACAGATAATATGAGGCGGCTTCGGTGGCGTAGTAGGTAGCATGCTGAGCTTCTTCGCCCAAGGTCACGGGTTCAAACCGGGCCGAAGTCATCGACTTTTTTAACAGCATTATTCCCTCAGTATGCCTTCCTTCGGAGGGGAAGTAAAGCCAGCGGTCCAATATCATAGATTTATGCCATGTAAAAGAACCCTCCACTAATTACACTTGTGGAAAGCTAAATTATAGGTTAGATTTGACTAACGCTCTCAGGTTCTACGTTCGTCGCCAGGAGCCGACTGCGGTGGCATCTAGTAACCAAGTTCACAACTGGTTGTCGTTGAGGGTGGCGTTTGGTAGCAAAAGTAGGAACTACTTGAAAATTGAATGTCTGCAGTCCTTACTTGAATTAAAAGCAGATAATACACACTAATACAGCCATCACAATTAACACCGGTTATCAGACAGACTCTACACACACCCAAAGTACACGGGGCTACATGCCCGCGTTGTCGCTGCCCCTAAACTAAGGAATCAACCAACCATCGGATGATATGTTATTTTGTGAAATAGTACGTTTAATGTACAGTAAACATAATTGGACATCCCTGTTTTTGAGTAACACGACTCGACAGTCCACACGCAAATGTATCTTATCTGCATAACAGTTGCAGCATGCCTGATGAGTGGTAAATCACTTGTTACATCAGCGCTTCTGAGGGAAAGAGAGACAGCAACAGGGAAGTAAGGTTCTTTGGAGGTCACACGTTGTTATGAGTAGATTGCCTTGGCGGATCTAAACGCACCCATTTCTTTTGAAACTGACTGTACCTCGCCACGCCTATCTGACTGTACCTCGCGAAATATGACTGGCCGATGACCTACTAGTTTGTCAAAATTTGGATTAAAAAAGTGGGCTTCATGCTGAGTAAAATGACAAGACACACGCCCATGTCCAATGCTTGGTTCGGGAAATATCAGAAGGAAACCGAACACGAGGTACAGTCAGGTGCGCACGCACTTTAGTGGGACGAATCAACATATCGTCGGCTTGTTTGCAAGACGGTATAACTTCTCTTAAGGTGGCGCATTTTTAATCGAGCGAACAACGGAAAAGTTCTCCAAGATGACAGCCTTCTGCATGGTGATATGTAGACCAGGAGTATTCCCAATATTTCGAGATTGCGAGCCAATGATTTAGGGATGATGGCGGTAGAAGAGATCACCACTACACTTTCCTGTCTCCACACTTACCGTATTTCCTCAGCCAAGGGCAGATGGTAATCTCAAAGCTGGTTTGTTGCAGATTAAGGCAATTGGGCACTGCGATATCAATGAGAAAGGTTCTCTTCCGCACTTTGTCTATAACAACCCGTGGCACTACAGTCCATTAAGAGCTGGTCACCACATCGGGTCCCCTCGGCCATTGATCTCGGTTTTCGTGACCGTAGCACTGCCTCATTGTAAGACAGCTTCTCAATTGTCCTCACGAGGCTGAGTGAACCCCGTTCCAGTCCTCATTTCAATTTCTAAAACGCTTACCGAGCCGGGAATCAAAGCAGGGACCTGTGATGCGAGGCAGGTGCGCTACCCCAATACCACGGCCCCGAACTTTGTCCACAAAAACGATATGTGGCCGGTTTGCTGGTGTTGTTTTATCAGTAACTAGCAGTAGTGCCCTGCTTCGCCCGGTGGATTTGTTTTATGGATGATAATGAATACTACTACTGAACTGGCAAATGATATTAAAATTAACAGAAAGAGAATATATAAATTTTTGTGGTGGTGATACGTAGTACGGTATAATTGACGTAACATTCAGGCCATTTTCACGTAATGATAATCATGATAATAATGAATAAGGAAACGGCTATCTACTTACTACAGCTCTGACACATGTAATTTACAAACGAATTTAAAATATGATTAGAAAGAGGAGTATGTGAAAATAAAGACACAACCTATGGCCTATATCTCATTGGCTGTTAGAAAAGTAGAGATCAATAATGTCTCCTTTTGTCACATAGTGCCATAGGAAAATAATCAGAGCACTTTGGAAAACTTCGGCTGTCCCGAGCTCCTGAAGTAGCAGTAGTGTCATTTCATGTAGACGGTGTTACTCTTCGGGTTCTAAAGGGTACGTTTCAGTTGGGTGAAACGGTGTAGATTTGTGCTAAAGGGCCTAAATGCAGAGAATGGAGTGGTGTGTCCAAAATATCAAGCAGACAGTGTGACTCGTTGGATCCCAAAGGGTAAGTATAAAAATGTTGGTTCAGATCGGTGAATCGATGTAGATTTGTACTGCGCCCGAATTTATTTAAGGCCAATACCAAAGATCCAGACGGGATATGAACAGGGACCCAGGAAAAATAAAAGAACGAATTAAAATCTTTTATTCCTCAAAATTCGTGAGATATGGAAAGCCTAAGTTGAAATAGTGTAATACTATGCATCATTTATAATTAAACAATTACGGAAGACAAGAAGGAACGATTTAAATATGGTTGTATATTTATTATCTGAATGTAGGGAGGCCTACATTGTAAGAGTGCGTCACGCCACGAGGAGTGAGAGAATCGTCATGCAGGGGGAGAAGGGATCAAGGTTGATGACACACTGAGTGAGGAGAAGTTTATGGAGCTACGTCACACCGCAAGAGGGGAGGCAGAGCGAGGAGCTTGCCGTACACAGAGGGCAAGAGCGAGGAGTTCTTTCCAAATTCAGATCGCGACGAGACAAGACTGCGAGTGGAGAAACAAGTAGTTTTTCAGAATAGTGCTACGCATTACGAAAGTGGAGAGGACGAGTGTGAAGTACAGAAGGCTGTGACTTGCAGAGCAAGGAACATTCTAACGCAGATCAGCACAGCATATAGACCAGTGATTTTGGAACACAGCTTGATATTACAGTATTTCAAAAACGAAGCTATTATACATCGCATGCAGACAGATGCAAACGTTTCACTTCTACAGAAGAGCTTCATTATTTCTACAATTTAGCTCATACTTGGAAATTATACAGAATGCAGTTCGTGAATTGGCAACGGGGAAGTTGTACCAGTGTAATCATTAAAATGAGTATGACTACGTGCTAAGGTGCACATTAAAGGGAAGTAGAAGCTACAAAAATGAAGAGTTGAATCCAGAATTCCACAACATGGACGGCGCAGCGGAACATCTACGCGATGCGCAGAAATGCAGGACAAATCTCTACTTCTTAACACGAGTTCATATACATCCAGTATACTCTCAAAGAATTTTATAAAACAAACGAATTTCAACCTTGAAAAGCGATGTCGGCGCAGTGAAGGGGTATCGTAAGAAGATCCGGACAACGTGCGGGAGACGAGCGAGGGAGTGCGGAAGAGACATGCTGTTTCACGGCGAGGTCGCTAACCCGGTTATGTCACCGACCTTGTTCCACTGGGAGAGATGTCCAGCAGGCCCCGTCACTACCGGTTCGCATAGCTGTGGGTGGTGCGCTCACACACACATTTGGCTTGCCAGACGAGACATGGTACTTCTGAGACCGTCTTCAACTCAAGGTAGAGAAGAGATAGATTTATATTTGGTAGAATTGTAGTCATGTTCTGTGTTTATCCTAATTGACCAACCGTATAATTTTGTCATTGTATTTAAAATTGTGTAGATTTTGATCTAGTATTTTTCGTATTTTCTTAGGAGTTATTTTTCATTGAAAATTTCCGTCACTTGGACGAAATTTTATTTGCGTATCGCAGTTGTTAACGTTAAAATCATTTCAATATAAAATCGTTTAGAATTGTAGATACTTGCGTTAAATTAAATAAGTCTGTTTTATGCGCAGCGATGAGACGTATATTGAACAATTTATGTATCGTATATTCAAAAAACTATGTCACGAAGTGTCAAATATTTCGACAACTCATGATGTTGATTCGAGTGTCAGAAATTTATTTTAAACCAATTGTGAACAAAATTGAATTGTTACACGACACAACATCTGATAAAAGATAGTCCAAATACTTGATAGATAATTAAACCAATGAATACCAAATTCACTGTAATGAAACAGATAGATAAGTAGAACTATGCTGTAACGAGATAAACCATATTTCCAAGTAACAAATGTATTTCAAGAACCTTTATATATATATATATATATATATATATATATATATATATATATATATGTCCAATAAAACATTTAGAGCATTGAAAAGCCTAGATAAATTTGTTAAACAAATATTGCACGAAGATAGTTAAGGCTTAAATATTTTCACGAAAGGAAGACACACTTATATCATTTGTTAAATATGAATTCTTGCTGATAATTCTTTGAAAGTTGCAATAATGTAAAACTGAATTTAAATACGTGAAAAGGAGTTAGGAAAGTTAAATCACAGGGTGATATAAAAGTAACTGTACAGAAGTAATTACAGAAGTGAAGTTATAGGCACAATGAGATTTTGTATAAGGATAGAGGAGATTGTTAAGTTTGTTTCTTGAACAATATTCACAATGGACATGGATATTTAATAAAGTTACTAATTATCTTTGCATTGAGTAAGAAAATGCACTGAAATGGGAGTTTAGATTTGAAATACCGTGCAAGAAAGGAATAGTAGACGTAAATGAGTTACGTATTTTCACGAAAGGAGACTGAGGAGTCTCGTTTTTCTAGTTTTGATCACAGCGAATATGACATTGTTTAGTGTATTCGAGGAAAGTTCTGTACAGGGTGTTTAAGAAATAATGTGATTGTTGTATAATTTTGGAAGAGAAGTGTGTAATGAAGGTCAAATGCCATGCACTTCGAGTATTCACGTTTATCAAAGAAAATGCAAACCGAGCAAAGAATTTCAGGAATTTTTCGAGATTTAATGATCAAATGGGAGAAGACAAAGTAAGAACAGTGCTGAACTTAAATGTTTGTCACCTATGTTCTATTGATTCAGACTAGTATTTATACTTTCAACCGATAGAGTTACGGTGTTTGTTACGGAAGTTGAGTGGTAAAGACTCATTTGTATTATAGGTAATTTAATCACTTCAACACAATTAAGTGTATATTTGTGCGAACCACGAATTATTGTATATATGAATATATTTAATACTGAGTAAATTTTTATTTTACATATTTAGATGTGGAACTACGGTTCAAAGATGAAACGGAATGTATAATATAGGGTAATGTTTGAAATCACGCCGTTTCATAATTTTTCTCATATTTAAATGGAGTACCGAATTCTCCAATCTTTAATTTCAGGACATGTTATATTAGTGCCACGTTTTAGTTTATTTTGAGTTTATTTTAATGCAGTGTCAGGTAGACACTATTGATAGACAGGCAGTCAGTATATGTCTGTATTTTTCTTAGCACAATAAACGGCTGGTGCTCCTTAGCGAATCAGCCAATTTTTATCTTAGCTGACATCGTTTTCATTTTATCATCGCCGAAAATAGTACTGCTAGGTAAGATACAGGCGCTCACTATAGACAGACCGCATTCAGTCGGCCGTGCTCTGTGATACACGCGATACTTTCCTACACACGTGTAAACTTGTTGATACTTGTATCGTGTTGCTTGTTTCTATCTCAAGGTCTCTTGTCCAGAGCGAGAGACGTCGTGATACCTGCTCCGTTGCGTGAGAGACCAGCTCTGACAACGCTACACACGATACAGCTGGTATCAGATACGGGTTTCATGAGACAGTCTCTCGATACAGATCTCAGCATGTATGGCCCGCTTTACTCACATGCCTTTCATGCAACTGGATAATGTCCGTGAGCCGTCGCCCACCTCTTTGACGCGGGATTGTCAATCGCTCATCAGCTGACTTAGAGTGGAGACATCTGTGTTTTGCGTCCATTTGATAATACCAAAAGTGTACGTCATTACTATTATAACTGGGGCTCGGATTCGAGCATATTTGCATATTTTTTCCTGAATAGTACACATTGAAAGAAGCCTTTCGGTGGTATTTTCACCGCTCTGGGACCAACAGAATTGAAATTTATCAAGCATATAAATGCATAAAACCGCGTTTTTCAGAATAGAAGCATATAAATGCATATTCTTGTGGTTTTTGTCTAAATAGTTTGTTTTTCTTCGAATTCTCCCCCGAATTCGGGCCCTGACCATCCTTAAGGTTCGAAAACAGAAATAATTAATGAAAAGCCTATCTAGTGCGAATAATAGAACCACAGGCTTTTAACCTTTTGTGAGGTTGTTCTCGTCATTGAAACTTTTATTGACTGAAAATTTCTTGTTGTACAGACCAGTACAGATCTACTTCATTGACTCGCCTAATTTTGAACATTTTGTAAATGAACTTTTAAACTGTATCTTTTATAAGAGCACTTCTCTTATATATACTTGTAAAACTTGAATGCGAGTATATTGCAGTGTAACATGCATACAATTAGAAAATAAAGCTCGTATTTAAAGATATGTTATTGGTTTTTTCGTTTCACTTTCCTTTCTATAGTTTTTAACGGTGTTTTTCGAGCATATTCTGCATATTTAACAGCATATAATGGGGTTTTCGAGCATATAATGGGTTTTTCGAGCATATCTATCGAGCATAAAACACATGGTTTTCGAGCATATCTGGAGATCTTATCGAGCATATCGATCCGAGCCCTAAATAACCAATGTAATGGTACTCAGACAACCACTTCTTGACGTAAATAAAATCTGTCTAAAATTATTACTCTTAATTGTTAATTGTTTTAATTTGAGTAGCTTTCATAAAAGAGTTTTCAGATTTCTTTTTAGCCTATTTTCATTGATGAATACATATGTTTATTAGATCACCTTTTGTCCGTGTGTGTGTGTGTGTGTGTGTGTGTGTACGTGTGCGTGATCCCCCTAATAACTTCTAGACGGCTGGAGCGATTTCAATGAAACCTGGTAAGGTCATAGTACTATTTTGGCCAACCCCGTCCGTGCCCTTCAAATTTTACTATGTCTCACCAATCCAACATGGCGGCTGTGCGAAGTACTTCACCGGCATTCTATATCTATTACTGATACATTTTGTACGGTCATAAAGGGCACAACTAGAAGTTTAGCCATGAGACTTTCAAAAACTTGTTAACTTCAAAGCGAACATGGTGGCCAAGCGAATTTGAAAATTTTAAATATACTTTTCTCGCGATACAACCATCCAGATGCAATGAAACTTGGTACAGCAAATGCTTATACAAATTGTAATGCACTGGCGTCTAAGTTAGTTCAATTGATAGCATACCCTCTAGATGGAGGTTGTGCGAAATATTACACCGGCATTCTATATCTCCAAAACTATTACCGATATCACCCTGAAATTTTGTACGGTGATAAAAGGCACTACCACAAGTTTATCCATGTAACTTTCAAAGACCTGTGAAGTATAAACGAACATGGCGGCCAAGCGAAGTTGAAACATTTTAATAGACTTTTCTCGTGATCTGATCACAGTAAAATATGGTACAGTAAATGTTTGTGCATATTGTAATGCACTAGCATCTTCTTTAGTTCAATTGTTTACAAAACCTCAAGATGGCGGCTGTGCGAAATTTTAAAATTACATTTTCATTTCTTTTGTTGTAATAATGCGATCGAAGTAAAAGTTTGCATAATGAACCTACACAATAATTTTCCTTTAATGGTGCATATCTCTATGGCCTATACATTTAACAATCAAACATGGCGACCATCCGATATGTTTATACGGTTCTCAATATCTAGGAATTTTTTTCAGCAATCGAACTGAAATTTTTCATGTTCATCGAGGCTATGAACATAAGTTCACCTAAAGGACTTTCAGTAACCTGATGAGCACAAATCCAACATGGCGGCAACGCGATGTGTAAATATTTAAATGGACGTTTCTCGCGATTTAACCATCCGAGTGCAGTGAAACTTGGTACGGTAAATCCTTATACAAATGTTAATCCACTGGCATCTAATTTATTTCAATTGTTTTCATAACCACAAAATGGCAGCTGTGCGAAATTGTAGAACCTCGTTTTTACTTCTTGTGTCCCAATCATGCGATTGAAGTGTGAATACCACACGTACACAATAATCTTCATGTAACAGTACATAACTCTAAGACCTGCATATATAAATATCGAACATGGCGACCAAATGAAATATTTAGATGGTTCTCAATATCTACGAATCTATTACATCAATCAAACTGAAATTTTGTATGTTGATAGAGGCAATTAATATAAGTAAGATATATAAAAATAGATTATATAGTTATTCACGGAACTTCTTGTTCCATTTGAAGCACTTCATGTTGTGAGAGGACTAACTGTTGACCTATTAGCAGTAGATACTTTATATAAATGTGAATGTAGTTGGCGATATCAAATTCTCAATGTGTTCGCCGACCATAAAGACATAACCTCGCAGCTGGATTGAAATAGTTTTGCGTGAAAGAAACACACCAAGTTATCGCCTCCAGATTCAAAGGGGATTTGTATCAGCTGGTGGTCAACACATTCGTATGTTTTAAGGTGCCTGTGCTTTGAAAGCCTTCTTGCGAACAACTTTCTTTAACTTTATGTTCCCTCGTGCAGCGAGAAACTTGTTGGGCCCAGATTACGGAATTCACGTTCTGGATAAGGAAGTTTAAGGGGGATTCATACGTTGTAAAGCCGTGAAGCCTGTTTATGACTTAACTTTTCGTTAAACTCTCTTCCACTTGACTTCGTCCAGTCAACACGTAGATGGGAGCTCAGTCTCGGCGTCTCACTCTGAGACACATTACACAAGGGGATCTGGAAACAAAATAATTAATATTATAACTTTCAGTCCATTAATTCCAAATACTCGAAAATGAGAAAAATAACCTGAAATACATTAAAGAAAAGACATTAAATAAATAAAAATATAACAATTATTCTAACAAAAGCTTTAAGAATTAAGAAAGAACAAACATTAAAACTCTTACCCACACTCTTAATGACACTAAAATAAGATTCAAACAATAACTAACCTAGCGAGCTAATTCACACAAAAATTAGAAAGTTGCATGACAAAAAATTAAATATAAAATGGAATATAAATGACGATACAGGATCAAGAAAGCAATGGTAAACTACCTTGCTCCTCACTTGTTCATTGTAGCTCTGCCGTTATGTTTCTGTGGAGTGTTACCCATGTAACCTACTGTGGTGCTTTTAACGATCCAACAAGCCTTCGGATTGACAACAAATGCCCGAATTAAATACACAATTTTATTGATACAAATATTATTTATATAAAAATTGTTGTTATTATTGTTGTTGTTCGAGTCCTGAGTCTTTTGAATGGTTTGATGCAGCTATCCATTCCTCCCTGTTCTGCGCGAATTGTTTCATCTGTACAGTACATAGTTACCACACCCTACATCCGAGGCAATCTGTTTAACATATTCTAACCTTGGTCTACCCCTACAGTTTTTGTCCTCGACACTTCCTTCCTTAACTAAGCTTGCTATTCCTGGGTGTCTTAGTTAGTGTCCCACCAACCTATCTTTTATCTTCAATAGCAGTCGCCAGAAACATCTCTCCTCTCCCACTCGTCTTAATATATCTTGGTTTGTCACACTATCTACCCATCTGATCTTCATCATTCTCCTGTAACACCACATTTCAAATGCTTCAAATCTCCTCTTTTCCTCTGCACCAATAGTCCAAATTTCACTTCCATAGAGCGCCACGCTCCAGATAAAGGCATTCGAAAATGACTTCCTAATACCTAAATCTACATTCGATGTCAACCGATTCCTTTTCTGTAGAAATGCTTTCCTTGCCTGAGCTAACCTACTTTCTATATCCTCCTTGCTTCGTCCATCACTGGTTATTTTGCTTCCTAAGTAGCAGAAGTCTCCTACTTCCTGCCAATTTGATCTCCATGGAGGTTTCTGATTTATTTTGGCTGCATATTTCCAGTATTTTTGTTTTACATTTATTAATTTTCATCATGAATTCTTTCCGTAAGACGGAGTCCATACCATTCAAAAACTCATTCATATCCTCAGGTGTTTCGGCCAAAATGACGATGTCATCAGAAAATCTCAGAGTTGAAATTATTTCACTTTGAATCTTCACTCCCACTTTAAATGTTTCTCCAATTTTATTCATTGCTTGTTCAGTGTAAAGACTGAAAAGTATGGGTGATAAGTTGCAGCCTTGCCTTACACCTTTCTGAATACCAGCTTCTCTCTCATGTCCTTCAGCTCGAATGACTAGGTCTGGTTTCAGTCGATTATATTTTAAACCAGCCGGTGCATATTTACGATGCCACAAGCTACTTGCACCATTGGTACACAATGTTTCTCTGGCGCTGATTGCATTCACTGTAATTAAAATTTCCCAAAAACTGATGAGCTCATTAACACTCGCGCTTAATCTGTCCATAGCTTAATTGATTCGGTATTAATGAACCTCCCCAATTGGTCTGCATGGGATTTAATTTAAAAAAAAATCCATTTTCGTGTAGGACGTGAATAATATTGATTGCATCACGTTTTAGCGATTATTATTAACATTATCTTGATCTGCAGCAGAGACAAACCAGTCAGGCTGACACGAGTGCCTAATTCCAATATTCCGTGCGAAGGATACCATATTGTACATATCTGTACATTGATTTTATATTTCATGACGAAATAACGTGTAGATGATGATGATAATTGTTGTTTAAGGGACGTAACATCTAGGTTATCGGCCCTTAAATGCTTAGGTGATGATGGAAATGAAATGGACACTAACTACTGACTCATACATTCGAGGAGGAAATGGAACACTGAAAGAAGAATAACGGAAACAAAAGACAGGGGAAAAAGAAATGCTCTCAATGAGAACTAACAACCATGGAAGGAAGGTAGGCCATGAAAGGCAGATAGGAAAAGGAAAGAGGAGAGATTCTGCCTTAGAGGGAGAAACCGGACCCAGCTCAGAAATCTCTCGGTGTCTCCCATTCCCGATCTCACCAGCTGTAAGCCTTTGAGGGAGTTGCACTATCCAGGGTGGGGTTACACACACCCTGCCTCCTTTAGGGCCTTGAGCAAAAGGTAGGAGATACTGTGAGCCCTTGAGGATGTAGCACTATCCAGGGTGGGGATACACACACCCTGCCTCCTTTAGGGCCTTGAGCAGAAGGCAGGAGATACTGTGAGCCCTTGAGGGTGAATCACTATCGAGGGTGGGGATACACACACTCTGCCTCCTGTAGGGCCTTGGGCAGAAGGCAGGAGATACTGTGAGCCCTTGAGGGTGTAGCACTATCCAGGGTGGGGATACACACACCCTGCCTCCTTTAGGGCCTTTGGGCAGAAGGTAGGAGATACTGTGAGCCCTTGAGGGAGTAGCACTATCCAGGGTGGGGTTACATACACCATGCCTCCCTTAGGGTCTTGAGCAGAAGGCAGGAGATACTGTGAGCCCTTGAGGGTGTAGCACTATCCAAGGCGGGGATACACTCACCCTGCCTCCTTTAGGGCCTTGGGCAGAGGGTAGGAGATACTGTGACCCCTTGAGGGTGTAGCACTATCCAGGGTAGGGCTACACACACCCTGCCTCCTTTAGGGCCTTGGGCAGAAGGTAGGAGATACTGTGAGCCCTTGAGGGTGTAGCACTATCCAGGGTAGGGCTACACACATCCTGCCTCCTTTAGGGCCTTGAGCAGATGGCAGGAGATACTGACAGCCCTTGAGGGTGAAGCCCAATCCAGGGTGGGGCTACACTTACCCTGCCTCCTTTAGGCCCTTGTGCAGAAGGCAGGAGATACTGTGAGCTCTTGAGGGTGAAGCACTATCCAGGGTGGAGCTACACACACCCTGCCTCCTTAAGGGACTTGTGCAGAAGGGAGGAGATACTGTGTGCCTTTGAGGGTGAAGCACTATCCAGGGTGGAGCTACACACACCCTGCCTCCTTTAGGGCCTTGAGCAGAAGGCAGGAGATACTGTGTGCCCTTGAGGGTGTAGCACTATCCAGGGTGGGGCTACACACACCCTGCCTCCTTTGGTGCCTTGAGCAGAAGGCAGGAGATACTGTGAGCCCTTGAGGGTTTAGCACTATCCAGGGTGGGGCTACACACACCCCGCCTCATTTATGGCCTTGAGCAGAAGGCAGGAGATACCGTGTGCCCTTGAGCGTGAAGCACTACCCAGGGTGGAGCTACACACACCCTGCCTCCTTTAGGGTCTTGGGCAGAAGTCAGGAGATACTGTGTGCCCTTGAGGGTGTAGCACTATCCAGGGTTGGGCTACACACACCCTGCCTCCATTAGGGCCTTGTGCAAAAGGCAGGAGATACTGTGAGCCCTTGAGGGTGTAGCACTATCCAGGGTGGGGCTACACACACCCTGCCTCCTTTAGGGCCTTGAACAGAAGGCAGGAGATACTGTGAGCCCTTGAGGGTGTAGCACTGTCCAGGGTGGGGCTACACACACCCTGCCTCCATTAGGGCCTTGTGCAAAAGGCAGGAGATACTGTGAGCCCTTGAGGGTGTAGCACTATCCAGGGTGGAGCTACACACATCCTGCCTCCTTTAGGGCCTTGGGCAGAAGTCAGGAGATACTGTGAGCCCTTGAGGGTGTAGCACTATCCAGGGTGGGGCTACACACATCCTGCCTCCTTTAGGGCCTTGGGCAGAAGTCAGGAGATACTGTGTGCCCTTGGGGGTGTAGCACTATCCAGGGTGGGGCTACACACATCCTGCCTCCTTTAGGGCCTTGGGCAGAAGTCAGGAGATACTGTGAGCCCTTGAGGGTGTAGCACTATCCAGGGTGGGGCTACACACATCCTGCCTCCTTTAGGGCCTTGGGCAGAAATCAGGAGATACTGTGAGCCCTTGAGGGTGTAGCACTATCCAGGGTGGAGCTACACACACCCTGCCTCCTTTAGGGCCTTGGGCAGAAGTCAGGAGATACTGTGTGCCCTTGAGGGTGTAGCACTATCCAGGGTGGGGCTACACACACCCTGCCTCCATTAGGGCCTTGTGCAAAAGGCAGGAGATACCGTGAGCCCTTGAGGGTGTAGCACTATCCAGGGTAGGGCTACACACATCCTGCCTCCTTTAGGGCCTTGAACAGAAGGCAGGAGATATCATGGAAAGAAAAATAAGAGTTCTGACCCCTCGAAGAATGAGGGTACCGGTACCAAGAAAGATGACACAAGGGCCAATTAAGCCAAGAATTTGGAAGACTCCCTAGGTCTTGGGTACTCTAATACTCTCGGACTCAGCTGGGGATCCCGTGGTCGCCACTAGTTAGGAGTCCCTGGGGCTACGCCAAGCAATTCAAATTATGAACCATCTATTCCATTGTTGTATGGTACATGTTTCGGCTTGCCAAGGAAACCTTCTCAGCTCAATTATGGCGAGTGTTGCTAACTCTAGGCTGAGGTAACGCTGACGTCATACGTTATGTTCCTCCGCTTCGAGTACTACCCTTTCATAAGTTAGCGACACAACACAACCCCAGCAGCTACCTGCAATAGAACACGATCAGGAAGGAGCAGTTTTGCAGGTGTTAACGGACTGGACCAGTATCAAGGATACGCGAATAGAACCAATAACGACATTCATTTCGTTGTGATATGACGCAATTACTGATTTACAGATGTCGAGAGCACAATCCTTCCTTCCTTCTCGGATGTATGCTGACGATGTTAACAATTTTATCATTTTAAATGATCTTGTCGACTGCGTCGTTACGCTGAGGTCTGGCGTTACGTTACGGTGACGGGACGAAATGTACCGAGAATGCACTGAGGTGTGTGACGTCATAGTACGATGTAGCAGCCGAGTACCAAGAAGGCAGTGCGAGAACAATCAAGTAGGCAGTGAAGAAACAAAATATAATCTTGAAACTCTGTTCTCGCACGGCCTTCTTGGTACTCGGCTACTAGCATATAAAATGATATAAAGTCCAGTCATAAAGTCCAGTCTTTGAAACTGATTATCCGTGTCTTTTTACGTCAGCAGCTTGCCACGGTGGGTGAGTGGTTATCGTGTCGGACTACCAACCCCAAGCTTGCAGGTTCGCTCCTGGCCATGGTAAGTAAATTTTTTGAAGGCGACAAAAATCACGCTACTCATGTCATACGTTGTTGGCATGTTAAAGAACCCATTTGAATTCAGTAGGCCGTGTCCAATGGCAAAATTAATTCCGGGATTTTCCGCCAACACAAAGTTCCTCCATTCTCTACTTGAAAGCGCTGTAGTGTCAATGAGCTTAGATATCTAACCTCCTTTACTTTCATAGCGTTCAAAGGAACGACGACATTCGACATGCAAGCTACCCTCTGGGAGTCAATTAACAAAGCTTGCACCCGGCACCCGACACCATACGATATTATTATTACGTCAGCAATACTGTTCATTATCACCTTATTTTGTTATTAGTTAGGCTATAATTTAGTTTCTTTCAATTTTATTTTTGCAATTGTAGTTTTGTTTAGATTAATATTTGTAATATTGTAGCGAGTTAGTCGAGCGGTTAGGGACGCGCAGCTGTGAGCTTGCATTGGGAGATAGTGGGTTTTTACTCCACTGTCCGTAGCCATGATTCGATCGAACAGGAAATAAAACAGACATACAACAGTAACACCAATGAGGGATAGTGCTTCAGAACTTATGTTGCTGGTGGAACTGAGCGCGTGCTCCACTCCGGGCGAGCATGCAGCAAAGGACGAGGCTCTTCTTTCCAGCGTGCTAACCTCGAAAATGTTTAAATTACTAAGACGTAATATAAACGATACTTGTATACTATAACAAAGGTAATCAATTGGCAGATAATTGTAGGGAGCTATTATGACGAAAAATATATATGTTCAGAATTCCTTCATGTTAAAAGGTGAGGTATCAAGACCAGTGTAGGGGGGTTTCCGTTAAATGTAAAAGCCCGAAAGACCCATAGTGTTTTTTCAACGCTGGATGCTCTCTATATATGGCAGAAACTTTCGGACAATCTTCCTCTCCAAATTACGGTGGTGTTAGAACGATGTCTCGAGCGACTGAACTCATCTTACCAACAATGAGTGATGCATATTACATCATAGCAGTTTGACTAGTCTTAATCACTGTTTAGGAAATGAGAATACATAAAATATTACATGTCACTAGACAGAACACAGATATCATTGTTGCAATAATTGATTGGCTTGCAGGCTGTCAATCAGTGGTCGCTCTTGCTAAATACCAGGCAATAATTAATCGACATGTGTGATCTTTGCTAAGATAGCTTCACTATAAATCGTCATTTTGATTGCGGCCACAATTATTGACAGGTAAATATTAGCCCGTGATTTGTTTATATGCGGGTTCATTTGCATGGGCCGGGATAATTAGATTATTGTACCTGTGGCGAGATGCCGCCAAGCCGCGGGGTTAACTCAGCTCTGCGGCACGAGATAGCATTGCAACACACTGCAGTACGCTACAATAATAATAATAAGTAATAATAATGAAACCGTTGTCCTCTCAGAAGCTCTATGTGCACCAGAAACCTTAACTTTAGGAGGTCATTGGGATATTGCAGACATTAAAAAGGAAGAACGCAAAATTCTTAGAAAAATATTCGTCCCTGACAAAAGCCGCGTTTACACCGGAGTTGACAACAGTGTTGCCAACAAAATGTTGAGAACATTTACAAAAATCGTACTAAACTTTTTGTCAACATTGCTGCTAACAATGCTGTCAACACCGCAAAAATGTTGACAACATTACCCATCAGCAGTCGGTAAAGATCAAAGAGTGTTGTTAACATTTGTTGGCAGAAATGTTGACGGGACTTAAAGTGACCCGCAACAATGTTGGCAACAATTCCCCTTCAACTGTCCAGCGTACGTGGTTGGCCAACACAGCTTCACTCTAGTCACTGGATCATGTCGAACTGTCGAAGAGCAAGTCAATATGGACAACCCTTTAAGTGATTTTGATTGGTCGCTGGATAATGTCCTAAATGTGATCGAGCTCTATCGTGAGCAACCAGTTCTCTGGAACCCGATGGACCCAGACTTTAAAAACAAAAACCTGAAGAACTATGCCTGGAATGACATTTCGCGGGAAATGAAAACCACCAATTCTGAAGTTCAAGCAAATAGTCGCACAGTTCCAAAGGGAGCTTACGAAAAATGAGCTAAATTGTTGTCAACAAATCATACCATTCTCGATATTCGCCAACATTGTTGCCAGCAATTTGTTGCCAACATTTGGTGTAAACGGGGCTTAAGAAAATGTAATTTGGATCAAGAGACGAACTGCAGACAGTTTCACAAACACTGTGCGCAGGAGACGGTTGGAGTACATATTCAGGATGGACAACAATAGATTAACAAAAAGATTATTCAATATATATTTAATACAAAACATTTGAGGATAAATTGGCTGGAGGAAACAAGGAGGGAGCTGAATGAGGGGAACATCGGAGAGAACATGATGATAAGCCGAGAATTCTTGAGAACCTCTGAGAATAAGCACACATTTAGGGTGAGGACTGGTTCAATACAGTGAGTTCATGAAGAGATTCTGGGAGAGGAGGAAGGCAAAAGTCATCAAGACAACAAACAAGTTGCAACGCGCTCTATGAATGGACATAATGAAGAAAGAAAGAAAGAAAGAAAGAAAGAAAGAGAGAAAGAAAGAAACAGAGAAAGAAAGAGACAAAAATGAAAGAAAAAAAAGAGATAGAAAGAGAGGAAGGGAGAAAGAGAGAAACATAGAACCACGGCATCCCCAGCTGAGTCCGGCATTGGTTCAACTTATTTGTGCTGGGCTCCTCTCTGTCATCTTCCCTATCGACCTCCCTTGGTCAACTCTTGTTCTTTTCCGACCCCGAGGGTATTCGAGTATCCAAGCCCTAGGGAGTCTTTCCAATCCTTGACTTAATTGGCCCTTGTGTCATCTTTCTTGGTACCCTCATTCTTCGAGGGGTCAACTCTTCTTTTTCTTTTCATGACATCTCCTGCCTTCTGCACAAGGCCCGAAAGGAAGCAGAGAGAAAGAAGGAGGGGAGGAAATAAAGATATAAAGAGAGAAAGAAGGAGGGGAGGAAATAAAGAGAGAAAGAAGGAGGGGAGGAAATAAAGATCGAAAGAGAGAAAGAAGGAGGGGAGGAAATAAAGATAGAAAGAGAGAAAAAAGGAGGGGAGGAAATAAAGATAGAAAGAGGGGAGGAAATAAAGATAGAAAGAGAGAAAGAAGGAGGGGAGGAAATAAAGATAGAAAGAGAGAAAGAAGGAGGGGAGTAAATAAAGATAGAAAAAGAGAAAGAAAGAGGGGAGGAAATAAAGATAGAAAGAGAGAAAGAAAAAAAGAGAGAAAGGGAGAAAAAAAGATGGGAGGAAATAAAGATAGAAAGGGAGAAAGAGAGAAAGAAAGAATGAGAGAAAGGGGGAAAAAGAGAAAGGGTGAAAGAGAGAAAGGGAGAAAGAGAATGAGAAAGAAAGAGAGAGAGAAAGAAGAAGAAGAAGAAGAAGAATAAGATAACTAAGCAACACTCTGAAGACTCTGTAAGGAGCACTATCACCATTCAAGAGGGACAGCGACAAGCCCAAAGTTTTGAAATTGGAAATCGTTGTCTCTTTCAGCCGATGGAAGAAAAAGAGAATTACAAATACACTTCCTTGGTCTCGAGCTGTCATAGAGAATTGATCACAAGAATATTAAGGATCAAACGGTGGCAAGATAAAAGGAAAGAACATCTTCAATGCGTGCGCCATTTCAGTTCGGCCGGGAAAGTACTGTGCCCGCTTCTTGGACATGAGTTTGAAGGCCGAGCTAACATTCATCTCAATCCACACCAAGTATGGCCACAACTGAATACAAACCTGTAGATAGGATTTTAGTCTGGAAAAATACAAATAAAATAAACAATGGCGATTCATTGACATGTTGCTGTTTCCCCCCGAAATATGTGCAGGCCACCGCTATCGTCAACAATGCAATGTTTTATTCTTTCTCCTTTGCCAGTTGTTGGCTTAGGAAAAGATCCTCAGTTGTTCTTGTGCAATACAGAATCGAATATGCGCTTGAGGCCTGAAGATTTTGCCAGTGCTGATCGAAAATGGTGGCGCGCACATCTTTCCGCGGGAAACAGCATCATGTCAAAGAATCGCTATTGTTAAGTGAAGCAATGACATGAACAATGATAATACATTAACCTTACTTCCATGCTATAAAGTTATCAGTCTTCCATGATGCACGACGCATCCGTATAACACTTGGGCCGGCACATTGAGGGCCAACCTGGCCTACGACTGCTAACTACTACGTGTTGTCAGTGCTGCCAACATTCACACATGTGTTGAATTATTTATTCTCTGTGAGTTTTGAAGCATGTTTTGGTCCTCGGAGTTTCACTACGATTGAAGATTTAAACCAGAGATGGGCACAATTCGGCTCAATGATCAGCGCTCCCGCTCCGAGTATGCGCTCTCGCCGAAGTTAGCGTCGTGGCTGCTCGCACAGCTTTATACTTGTGCCCTGTTTGTTGTGCATTAGATTATGGTGCTACGTACACACGCTTAATTATATTCCTTTTATTAGGTTCTGTGTAGGAAACATACATAACTACTTTGACAGCTGATAAGTACACTCTCCTTTGCCCACTACCGATGATCCTGAAACTACAATAAGCCAACCTAACAACTTGTTTAGAACATAAGGAACGAAAACTTGCTCTAGGAGTACAGAAATAAATGCATGGATAAATATAATTTACTATAAACAAAACATAGTCCTATGTGTTCTTATCTGAACTGTCATTTTGCAGATGATGAGGAGGTGTGCGTATCCTTTCGCTGTAGCAGACGAGTTACATTTGGAGTGATCGATCTTGCACTTGCAATTCGAAGAACGGCAGTGAGATGTGCGTCAGTTAGAGTGGCTCTCCGTGGAGATTTATGAATCTTCATTAGAGAGAACAGTTTCTCACACATATATGTTGAACCAAACATTGATAGAAGTTTGGCAGTCATTTTGTGCATGCTTGGGAAATCTGTTTGCGAAAACTGTACACAAAAATGTGCTACGCTTGTTCGTGATTCATATTTAGCGTACAGCTATACACCTAATATAGGCCTACTCAGCCCGGTACAATGCTGTACCTATGCTTGCGCCTTGACTGCGCATATTGCCATCTAGTCGTTCCAGCACAAACTATTAGCGAGCAGTCCGCTGGTCCCAGCTCCGCACGCGCGCATGCAGTCGGCTCCAGGGGCTGCTCTCTCTCATTGCGCACCTATGATTTAAACTGTTCGGAGCCAGCACAAAATATGAAGTTGAGATTTTCATTCTCGGCCTTTCTTATTAAATAATGGCACAGATTACACAGCGTGGGGCACTCAAAACTGTTTTTCATAATATTTGGAAAAATACAAATCAGATCTAAAAAAGTTGCAATAAAAGTTGTTCACCTCGAAGAGGGACATCCAATAACATAAATCTCGATCCCCCCTGCACCACACCCGGGGTGGGAAATTATAAATAGGAACCCCTATTTTAATTGCAAAAAATATGTAACTTTTCCATGAATTGTTTTTTGTTTCATGATAGATGGCGCTGTATTCGGCAAAAATGGAAATGAGTTGAAAATTGTCCAAAATTGGTAATATCTCAAAAAAGTGTACATCAGAATAGGAAAATCAAAGTAAATGTTTTGAAAATGCTATCATGTAACGCCATCAACGCTCCCGCAATGCATTCTTGGACTAATTTTAACGTTGCCCAGGAACAATGACGTGGAAATAATAGTAATTTGTTCCTACGGGATGTTTGATTACTGTGAGTCCCCTTGCTTCTCACTATCTCGGGGTGCTTGATTACTGTGAGTCCCCTTGCCTCTCACTATCTGGGGGTGCTTGATTACTGTGAGTCCCCTTGCCTCTCACTATCCCGGGTTGCTTGATTACTGTGAGTCCCCTTGCCTCTCACTATCTGGGGGTGCTTGATTACTGTGAGTCCCCTTGCCTCTCACTATCTGGGGTCGCTTGATTACTGTGAGTCCCCTTGCCTCTCACTATCTGGGGTTGCTTGATTACTGTGAGTCCCCTTGCCTCTCACTATCTGGGGTTGCTTGATTACTGTGAGTCCCCTTGCCTCTCACTATCTGGGGTTGCTTGATTACTGTGAGTCCCCTTGCCTCTCACTATCTGGGGTTGCTTGATTACTGTGAGTCCCCTTGCCTCTCACTATCTGGGGTTGCTTGGTTACAAGGAAAGTGTCGATTAGAACGCCATCTATCTAAAATCCAAATCTGCAATAAAAGATGGGGTTCCCATTTATGATTTCAAAGTCAGCAATTTGGTCGCGGCAATCAAGTCTAAACTCTTCGGAATGGGAAGACAAGTGGGTTTGAACGTCGCAGTCGGTTTCCCTTGAACCGTGCTGTATCATTTCTACTTGAAGCGAAACTGGAACAGGTCATGGCTGCTTCCTTACAGAATCTTCAGCCAGTTGCATTCGCAATTGAACAAGCAATGAAGGAAATTGGAGACAAATTTAAAGTGGGAGAAATAATTTCAACTCTGAGATTTGCTGATGTCATAGTGATCTTGGCCGACACGTCTGAGGATTTGAATGGTATCAACTCCGTTTTGAGGACAGAATTCTTGATGAAAATTAATAAATGTAAACCAAAGAAATTGGAATGCAACCGAAATAAATCAGAAACCTCTATGGACATCAAATTGGCAGGTGAAAAGCTAAAGGAAGTAGGAGACTTCTGTTACTTAGGAAGCAAAATAACCAGTGATGGACGAAGCAAAGAGGATAAAAAAAAGTAGGTTGGCTCAGGCAAGGAAAGCATTTCTACAAAAAAGGAATCTGTAGACATCGAATACAGATTTTGGTATTAGGAAGTCATTTTGAAAGCCTTTGTCTGAAGCGTGGCGCTCTATGGAAGTGAAACGTGGACTATTGGTGCAGAGGAAAAGAGGAGAATTGAAGCTTTAGAAATGAGGTGTTACAGGATAATGATGAAGATCAGATGGATAGATAGGGTTACAAACGAAGAGGTATTAAGACGAGTGGGAGGGGAGAGATGTTTCTGGCGACTGCTAATGAAGAGAAAAGATAGGTTGGTAGGACACATACTAAGACAGCCAGGAATAATAAGCTTAGTTATGGAAGGAAGAACTGTAGGAGTAGACCAAGATTAGAATATGTTGAACAGATTGCCTCGGGTATAGGGTGTGGTAGCTATGTAGAGATGAAACGATTAGCTCAGAACAGGGAGGCATAGAGAGCTGCATCAAACCAGGTAAAAGTCTGACAAAAACAACAACATCCATTTAATTTGTAATTGACAACTCTGACGAGCCAGCCATCAGGAATTGCGTCCAGTCGTAAAATCCATCCATCACATACAAAACGTATCTCACCTCAACCCCAACTTTGTAGAAATGGGAATGTTTAGAGGTAGAAATACAGGTCAGAACTGACGTAATACCAACTGTCGCTGATAAGAATTTGGAACTGGATCTGAAGAAGTTAAATGCTGTGTTCTGCCGATTGCCAGCCAGCCTTGCTACACTAATAACCAAACATTTAAGCCAGTAACCATTACTATTAAAAACACAATATTGTCCATAATTATGGAAAGTAAACTAAAATCATCTCAATTATTCTGTTTATTATCAGTTGCTTGGGATGGTAATTCTCATGGAAGTATTTATAATAGGTCATTTTGTACCACTTTGTGTGGTGTTCCCCTACTTTAACGACTCTAATTATGGCCCAAGTTAAATGCGAACCATCAGGGACTCGCTTAATTGGCGCGCGGCTCGACACGCAACTCCCTATTAGCTGGCTCTCAAAGTAAATCAATTCATTTCAATTATTGTGACGTCCATGCTCACCTTGGCGTCATGTGTTGGTTATCGATTGCAGGCACCACCGTCGATATTAACAAGACCGTTCATTCATCGTCCTGTTACTACACACTTACGTTATTAGGTTTTCTTTGTGGATCATAAACAATTATAACTCTTCTGTTTTTGTATATGGTAACATTTTTATAGCCAAATTTCCAAACGAGCATTAACCATTGGAAAACGCAGAATATATATCTTTATATTTGTTAACAACGCACTAGGTTCAGTAACTAAAAGCATGACCAAATAATTTTCTAGCGTGAGTGATTTCCCATTGTCTCCCTAATTCTTAATAACAATACTCCGCTATTCCATTGTTGTATTGGCTTGACAATGAAGCCTACGTTACGTAACCTTTCCGTTTCCTTTCCATACCCGTTGCGTTAAAAGTTGCTGTATTCACACAATACAGTACCGTCCCTTGTCACGACGATATGTTTACGGAAGGTATGCGGACACTTATTGACAGAGTGCACTAGCAACCATTTAAAATACAGTAAACTTTCATGTACGGTGATGTGATGGAAAGGAAACGGAAAGGTTACGTAACGTATAGTGTAAATCGACCGTATTATTCGGCTAAAAGTTCAATTAAGAATATTAATTAGGATATCGTTGTGTCAAAACTATAAATAATTACTTATTACAAAGATATTGCCAAATATATACATATTATAATTCATATATCCAAATATCGTACGAGAAGACGCATGGACACCAGAATATCCCAAGATCCCCATTACAGACGAACTATGGAATAATTAGACACGTACCTTCATTTAAATATTTAGGAGAAATTATTGTACCAACTGGATTGGAGAGGAAAGATAATTTAGAAAGAGCTACCGAACTCCAGAAAGCCTACCGAATAACATGGAATCACTAAAGTAAAAGAGTGATGTCACGAAATGCGAAACTACGGCACTACCAGACAATTGTTCTTCCGGAAGCATTGTACGCCTCCAAAACCATGTCTCTAGGAGGCCACTCTCAAATAAATGAAATCAAAATCCAGGAACGTAAAATTTTCAGGTAAATATATGGCCCCGTTTATGTTAATGGTATATGGATTAAAAGGAAAACCACGGACTTGTACACAGTAATCAATAAGTTCACTGATACCGTGCGTAAGAGAGGATTGACATTCTATGGTCACATCTGCAGAATGGACAACACCAGATATGCAAAACAACTGCTTTATATAATAAATTCAAAGAAGGTCAAAATCAGTTGGTTAGAAGAAATCAACCAGGACCAGAAGATATCATCATGAATCGCAAGGCTCTTGGAACTCGAGTTAGGAATCACTCTTTCACCGAAAACGGTAAAAAGACCACTGAAAAAAATGGACGGAAGAACGTAAGAAGGGACATAGCGAGTTTATGAGGAGATTTTGGGAGAAGAAGAGGAAAACACGATCAACCCGAGTCAACAAGTTCAAACGCGCTCCCTAAGTGGGCAAAACTAAGTGAGAATAATGATAATCATATCGTATTGCCTCGGGTGCCGGGTGCAAGCTTTGTTATTTGACACCCAGAGGGAAACTTGCATGTCAAATTGTATCGCTCTTTGGAGTGCTATGAAAGTCAAATCAAACTATAGCGCTTTCTAGTAGAGAAGGGAGGTTCATTTGTGTTGGCGGAAAATCCCGAGATTAATTTTGCCGTTATGAACACGGCCTACTGAATTCAAATGGGTTCTTTAACATGCCAACAACGTATGACGTGCGTGTCGTGATTTTTGTCGCCTTTCAAAAATCACTTTCGGCGACCAGGAGCGAACCTGCAAGCTTGGTATTGGTAGACCGACACGATAACCACTCACCCTCCATGGCAACAACAATAATTTACTATGACTAAACCTCAGATATAATTAACAAAAAAAAATGGATATCCTCACAAAGAATGAATAAAAATATATATATTTGACAATATTTATTTATGAGTATCTTAATAAAATGAAGTTATAAAATGTAAAACCTCATCTTGTTGTCATCAAAACAGGCAAACAAAAGACGTTGCCAATGTTTTGTGGTAATTTTGAATTTCGTAATGCTTTAGGTTAGAAATGGGGTTGTCTGGTGCCAAACAATCACGTAAAAAGACAACGTTGGAGCATATCTACGAGTCATACAAATGCAATCACATTGAGGGCTCGGTTAGAACTATAAGCTACTCATAATTATACAAATTGAACCTGCAGAGAAGACTGTGAGAAATATTGGTCATAAAATGCACACCATTATAATCTTAGCATAATATGTGTCCCTTTGACCTTACACAAGGATATGCTGACGTCGTGTCGGTGGTCAGCAAGTGCCGTTTCCGTCATAAAACTCCTCGGGTCATGTGATAGGTAAAAATTCAAATACTGAAACAGGCAGTAAAACGGGTAATAAACTTCTACTCCGTGTTTCAATATTTTAGCAATAAAACAATCCAACGTCGCCTCGCCTCGATAAGAAACAAAATGGCGACAGTGTGACTCTGACTTTTATGTTTTCCCATATGGAGGCAATAAAGCGCCACAGTAAAGTTAATAAAAAGATAAGCGAAAATTGGTTCTTCACAAAGATAGTCTACATGTGAGGGAAAACGTAAAATTGAAGCATATTGGTTTCTGGTATTGAAATGGAGACAATGATTATGGTACTGTCTCCCTGACAGCAGATCACAAAGAACATCAAGTATCTATTATTCACAAGGTGGAAGCACTTGGACTACTTTCATTATTGAAAAGTTACGCGTTAGCGCGCTATGAAAGAAACAGATGATAACGCAGTGCTTATTTATCTATTTATTTATCGTATGGCTTTTATGCCGGGAGTGTCCGAGGACATGTTCGGCCATGGTTCGGCTCGCATGAGTCTGTAGCTGCTTCTAGCGGACACCCTAAAGGGCAAGCTACAAGTTCCGTTCAATTTCAAGTAGTTCCAACTTTCGCCACCAGATATCAATGGTACCTAGTGGTGAACGTTGGAACTTTGATAGAGCGTTCTGACGAAATCTAACCTAACAAATTTTGCTTTACACAAGTTTAGTCTGTGAAAGGATCTTTTACATGCCATAAATCTATGACATGGGACCGCCGGCTTTACTTCCCCTCCGAAGGAAGGCATACTGAAGGATTTTTAACGCTCTTAAAAAATCCGACGACTTCGGCCGGGTTTGAACCCGCTATCTTGGGCATAGCAGTTCAGCAAGCTACCGACTACGCCACCGAAGCCGATAAACGCAGTGCTACCAACTGTTGACGGAAATCCCTGTACATGGTCAAGCAAAGGGGTGTTGGGACTCAGTTCCTCATGTTTTGAAATAACCGTGTTTTCTACTGTGCCTCCGGGAAGCAAGTGAACCCTGATTGGTTGATTCCTCAGTTTAGGGACTGCGACAACGCGGTCATGTAGCCCCGTGTACCTTGGGTGTGTGTAGAATCTGTTTGATGACCGGTGTTAATTGTGATGGCTGTATTAGTGTGTGTTATCTGTTTTTAATTCAAGAGAGGACTGCAGACATTCAATTTTATGATGATGATGATGATGATAATTGTTGTTTTAAGGGGCCAAACACCTAGGTTATCGGCCCCTAATGGTTAGGGTGATCGTGATGATGAAAATGAAATGTAAACTATAACTAAAACTAACTACTAACTTATATACTAGAAGAAGAAATGGAAAAGAAAAGGAGAATAAGGCAAATAAAGGGCAGGGGGGAAAGAAATGCCCTCAACCCTCAAAGATTGCGGATTGAGGGACTTGGAAGGAAGGAGAGGAAAAGCAGATAGGAAAGTGAAAGGGAGGAGAGGGTCCTCCCCCCAGGTAATGGACAAAAGGGGGAAACCGGACCCAGCTCAGGAATCCCTCGGGGTCGCCAACTCCCGAACTCACCAGCCGTGAGCCCCTGAGGGTGTAGCAATATCCAGGGTGCACCAGAAGTGGTGGGGCTACATACACCCTGCCTCCTTGAGGGCCTTGAGCAGAAGGCAGGAGATAAAAGGAAAAGAAGGCTGACCCCTCACAAAAGGGGGTATCAGAAAAGATGAGAGAAGGGACAATTAAGGCGGGTAAGGAAGTAACTCCCTAGGCCTCGGATACCCTAATACCGTCGGGGTCGGAAGAGAACAAGAGTTGACCAAGTGAGGTCGACAGGAAAGAAGACGGAGAGGAGCCCGGCACAAGTAAGTGGAAGCAATACCGGACTCAGCTGGGGCCCCGTGGTCGCTAACCCACGTCTCACTAGATGTGAGCCCCTGGGGGGACACATTCATTTTTCAAGTAGTTCCAACGTTTGCTACCAAACGTCACCGTCAACAACCAACTAGTCCTGAACTTGGTTACTAGATCCCACCGCAATCGGCTCCTGGCGAACGTTCGAACCTAAGAGCGTTAGTGAAATTTAACCAATAACTTAGCTTCACACAAGTATAATTAGTGGAAAGTTCTATATCATGCCATAAATCTACGACATGGGATCGTCGGCTTTACTTCCCCTCCGAAGGAAGGCATACTGGGGATTTTTAACGCTCCTTGGGCATAGAAGCTCAGGATGCTGCCACCGAACCCTTTGTTGGTAAGGGATATGGTGGCGATTTGGAACAGCTAAGCTGTGTTGCCAAGTTTTTATTGTTGTTGTAAATCAGCTGATTCAATACACTGGGCTGCACTTCGGACATATCTCGATACTGGCCACCCTACCGCAGTCTGGCTGCGTGGCTCAGGGGTAACGTTCTCGCATGCTGAGCCCAAGGTTGCAGGTTCGAAACCTGGCGCAGTCAGCTGGCATTTGAGGGTGCGCAAATGCGAGGGAGCCGTGTCAGTAGATTTACTGGCACGTTAAAGATCCGGGCAAAATTCCGGCACCTCGGCGTCTCTAAAAGCCAGTGTAGTTAAAAGGTTGTTGTTCGTTTAAGGGGCCTAACATCTAGGTTATCGGCCGTAGTTAAAAGGGACGTAAAACCAATAACATTATTATTATTATTATACCCTACCGTACGTAAACTCCAACTCACGCTCTGTAAAATGAGCTTGGTGACTGTGGAGGCTGGAAAGAGAACAAAGGAAGTTGTTAAAAAGAAAAAGAATTTACATTAGTCTTGAAACAATGAGGGACTTGGAAGGAAATAGTGCCATGATAGGCGTACGGTGAACTGGAAGATGAGAGGATCAGATTGAAGAGGGTAATTGAACTAGCTGTGAGCCCCTGAGGGTGCGTACCGCCTTCAGAGGAAAGGGCGAATTAAGACGATAAAATGAAAAACACCCGATATCCTGACTCCATCGGGTTTGGAAGAGTTGTCCAAGGCAGGCCTACGGGACGAGTTCGTCAATAGTAAGTGGAAGCAATACTGTGTCCACTTGTTGTGGGACCCTGAGCGTTTGAATCTGTCACTCTGATGATGGCGGATCGTTGAGTGAAGCGGTGGAGTAGGCTGTTTCTGTTATGTGATGCAACAAACGCTCTCGTTTGGATAAACTACCCCATTTTGAACCGGTAACCCAGTCGAGTTATGATAAGCGCCGTGTCCCTAATGCGAAGGTACGGCTCATAAAATGGGGAGTCCGCAACATGAGATTCCCAGCCCCCGTTAGCATTAAAGTGTTGTTCCTAGCCATTCCAGGTTAAATCAAACAATCTCTACTATATAAAACTAAGTCCCCGATTCTTGGATGTCGTGGGTAATATCGAGAACCACTGGATGGACTTTGATGCGGTTTTCACCATTCTGTAAAGAATATCCCGTGGAAGGTTTCTGTTGAAAATAATTTATTTATGATCAAAGGAAGCCAAACAGTAACGATTTCAGTCAAAGAGTCGAAAAAAGAAATCCTGGCGTACGTGCGCTTTTTAAGCTTACGCTGGCAAACCGTTAAAAATATCAATATACTATGAGTGTAAGAATTGTTCAGCATGAAAAGTTCTACAAAAAAGTCCCGGAGAGCATATTTCTATCTTCAATACATCGCCCACTATAAGTGTTTTTACGTTTTCATTTATTCCAGCAATCTCCATTCAATTACTGAGGCGAAAGTTTTCGAGCTGGCTAGGGGCGAGCCTATCACCCCAGTTACTGCCTAGCTATAGGGCGAGCCTATTACCCCAGATACAGCCAGCAGAAACTGTCGAGTCGTGTTGAGTTAAGACTTCAGAGAAGAGTGGTTGTGTTTGGAGTTTCCTTGGAAGTGCAACTCGGCTTTTCTTCATTTCGCATGAGAACTCTCCGTTCCGCAAAATACACAGTCAAGTTAGGATTGGACGGTAGGGAGATTTGTGTTTCATGCACCTCGCCATTCTTAAATTACGTCTGACAAGAATTCGTTGCACATGCATCTCCATGATAATATAATTACTAGTCCAGTCAGTGATTTTAACCCATGATTCTGAGACGTAAAACAGATAGGCTATAGGTCGTAGTTCATTGACATCGAAATAAAAGCGCTTGTCACGTAATGCATTCATAACTGTTCCCGGGCGAAGCCGGGTCGGGTTGCTAGTAGATAAATAAAGGGTGTGCGACATCCTCCAGCCAATCAGACGTTTTGGGTCAGAGCCTAGTATGCTACCCACTGAGCCACGCATTTTGCCCGCGATGCGGTGATCACAATGAACTTATACATCGCAGAGGCCTGCAGCCTGAGACCCGGGTTCGATTACCATCTCAACCTTCCCAGAAGTGGTTGTGCGTGGTTTTCCACTTCTGCTTCAGTCAATTGCCGGGCAGGTTCCAATATCAATGTAACGGTCGCCGCCATCGCCAATTGCACACAATAACACAGGTCATCACACACACAGCTATTAACAACAAGAGTTGGGAATCCCCGGCCACAGATATGATTGAAAAATGGAAATCCACAGCCTACTTCCAGTCGACCGACCGGTTCAGGGAATGGAATGAATGAAGCCCCCATCTAGCGGCGAGGATATGAACTGTGCCGTCTGCCGAAGCCTATCGCACTCCCCTGGGGGCCATGATTAAATGAATGACAGATTATTTTAGCGTATGGCTTTTAGTGCCGGGAGTGTCCGAGGACAAGTTCGGCTCGCCAGAGGCTGTAGCTGCTTCAAGCGGACACCCATAGGGTGAGCTACAAGTTCCGTTCAATTTCATGTAGTTCCAACTTTCGCCACCAGATATCACTGACACCTAGTGGTGAACATTGGAACTTTGAAAGAGCGTTTCAACGAAATCTAACGTAGAAATATAGCTTCACACAAGTTTAGTTAATGGAATGATATTTTACATGCCATAAATCTATGACATGGGACCGCCGACTTTACTTCCCCTCCGAAGGAAGGCTTACTGAAGGATTTTATCGCTCTTAAAAATCCGACTACTTTGGTTGGGTTTGAACCCGCTATCTTGGGCATAGAAGCCAACTACGCCACCACATTGCGTTGTGAATGTCAGATGAAATGAAATGCCAGTGGAGAGTGGAGCTGGAATGAATTTGTGACAGGGAAAAACCTGTCTGCCTCTACTTTGTCCAGCACTAATCTCACATGGAATGAACGGGGATTTGAACCACGGACCCAACGGTGAGAGGCCGCCGAAGCCACGGAGGCTTCTCACAGACATGATTGTTGATGTTAATTCATTTTACGAGCTTCGAATATCTTCGTCATCAGCCCCGTGTCATCCTACAAATTGAACACACCCAAGTACACGGGGCTGCTGAACAAGATGTCCCAAGTTCCTAAATTGAATTATTATCAACAAACAAGATGTTCAGTGAAGAGCACATGCCCTATTTACTCCTAAATGTATAGTCAGTCCCTATCAAGGAGTAGATAACGGGTGAGTTAGCCGTGGTCGTTACGGCATGACTGCTGGCAGTCGCTCACATCCGGGAGGCGAGCTGGTTCATATCCCCCGCCGGCAACCTTGAAGATGGTCTTCTGTGGTTTCCCATCTTCCTTCCAGGCAAATGCCGGGGTTGGTCCCTAACTATAGGCCACAGCCGCTACCTTCCAACTCCTCGTCCTTACAAACACACTTTCCTCCCCAACGTTACCTGTAGCTCACCCATTGGGTGTCCGCCTCGAAGCAGCTACAAAACTGGCGAGCCGAACATGTCCTCAGACACTCCCGGCACTAAAAGCCATACGATAAAAAAAGGAGTAGATTGAATGTTTTTGTATCCCCATTTTGTAGTTGGTAGCACGCTGAGCCGGCCGAAGTCGTCGGATTTTTACGAGCGTTAAAAATCCCTCAGTATGCCTTCCTTCGGAGGGGAAGTAAAGCCGGCGGTCCCAAGTCATAGATTTATGGCATGTAAAAGATCCTTCCATTAATTAAACTTGTGTGAAGCTAAATTATAGATTAGATTTGACTAACGCTCTTAGGTTCCAACAATCTCCACCAGGAACCGACTGGCATCTAGTAACAAAGTTCAGAACTAGTTTTCGTTGATGTTGGCGTTTGGTAGCAAAAGTAGGGACTCCTTGAATTATGATAAATAAATAATAATATCGTATGGCCTTGGGTGCCGGGTGCAAGCATTGTAATTTGACACCCAGAGGGCAGCTTGCATGTCGAATTTCGTTGTTCCTTGAATCACAATGAATGTCAAGGCGGTTAGATATCTAAGCTCCTTGAACACTATAGCGCTTTCTAGTAGAGAAATGAGGAACTTATGTGTTGTCGGAAATTCTCGAGATTAATTTTGCCATTATGAACACGGCCTACTGCATTCAAATGGGTTCTTTGACATGCCAACAACGTATGACAAGCTATTTCTTGAATCAAAAACAAATAACACACACTAATACAGCTATCACAATTAACACCGGTTATCAGACAGATTCTACACACACCCAAAGTACACGGGGCTACATGACCGCGTTGTCGCAGCCCCTAAACTAAGGAACCAACCAACCAGACTCCCTATTCACTAAGTTTCGATGTAATATTCCGCTTTTCCATCTAGCGGACTTGATTGAATCATTAGAAAAGTACTTCCAACCACCATCTTGAATGATGGTTCCTTAGTTTAGGGTGTGTGTACTTTGGGTGTGTGTAGAATCCGTCTGATAACCGGTGTTAATTGTGATGACTGTATTAGTATGTGCTATCGGTTTTCAATTCAAGTAACGACTGAAGACTTTTAATTTTAAGTAGTTCCTACTTTTGCCGCCAAACGCCACCATCAACGAATAATAGTTCAGAACTTATCTACCAGACGCCACCACAGTCGGCTCTTAGCAACGAACGTAGGAACCTAAGAGCGTTGTTTACATTCTTAACCTATACAATTTAGCTTCACACAGGTGTAATTAGAGGAAGGTTCTTTAACATGCCATAAATCTATGACATGGGACCGCCGGCTTTACTTCCCCTCAGAAGGACCTCGGCCGGATTTGAAACCGCTATCATCTTGAATGTATTGAATAGTTTATCTTCCGCCTTCCGCAGAGATAGGCTTTTATGTAAGACTCTGTATTTGCTGCGTTTCGTCATTGTACCTTGTGGATTGTGCCGTGTGATAGTATTATGTTTCCTGAACAGGTGGTAATCACTTGGTGCCAAGTCGGGAGATTACGGTGGATGTTGCAGCACCGTGAATCCCATTTGATCAATGGCAGCGGTGGTCTCTCGGCTAGAGTGGGGGCGGGCATTGTCATATTGTAGAAGCACACCTTCAGTCCATTTTCCTGGCCGCTTAGTTTGAATGGCACGCCATAAACGCTTAAGGGTTGCCACATATAACTTAACCCCGTGGCACTACAGCCTAAGAAGGGCCTAGGCCTACCAAGTGACCGCTGCCCAGCCATTTGGCCTGCGATATTGGGGTGCCGCGTGATCAGCGCATCGGATCCCCTCGGCCGTTAATCTTGATTTTCGCGTTCGGGGCGCTGTCTCACTGTCAGACAGCCACTCAATTGTCTTCACGAGGCTGAGTGCACCCCGTTCCAGCCCTCACGTCAGTTTCTAAAATCCCTGACGGAGACGGGAATCGAATCCGGGGCCTCCAGGTGAGAAGCATGCGCGCTACCCGAACACCACGGGGCCGGAGGTTAATCGAGGCCCCCAATTCCAGCCAGTCAATGAGGATGATGCCCTTTGTGTCCCAGAACACTGTCGCCATTTGCTTGCTAACTGATGGCACTGTTTGACATTACTTTGGCGGTGGACTGCCCCTATGCTTCCAATGCATGGTCACAGTTTTGCGGATTTTGCAGAATCGCTATTGTTAAGTGAAGCAATGACATGAAGAATGGTAATGCGTCCAGCAAACCAATTAACCTTACTTCCATGCTATAAGGTGCGTTCAAAAAGTAACGAGCCAGAGGCATAATTACAGAAACCAGTACCTGTATGTTAGAAGTATTTGTCCCACTGTGACACGAGGCGGTGAATGGCTGTCCCATAAAATTCCCTGGGCTGCGATGTGAACCAGATCCTCACGGACAGCTGGCTGTCGGCATCCGAGGTGAATCGTTGGCCCCACAGACCCATTTTCAGGGGACCAAACATGGCGTAATCACAGGGAGAGAGGTCTGGACTGTATGGAGGGCGGCCGAGAACCTCCCATTTGAATTTCTGCAGGAGTGCCGCGACTGTGTTGGCCGTATGAGGTCGTGCATTGTTGTGGAGCGACCACGGCGGCTATGGCGTTCACTGTCACTCGGCGGTCCTGGGTAATGAGTGCATCAACCAGCTGGACGTTGTCATCGATAATGCAGGGGGTGCCCCAGATCGGGCATCATCGGCTAACGACACCCGTCCTTCCCTGAAGGGCTTGTGCCACGCCTTGACCCTTGCAAGGGACAGGCAGTGTTCGCCCTACACTTGTGACATTCGGCGATGAACGTCCGTTCCCCCTACTCCTTGCGCTGTCAGAAACCGAACAACACCTCTTTGCTCTTCGGTTGATGCCTCCATGTCACTGTTTGCAATGCGACTGGCAGCGTTGGACGATTGATGCATGCTCCTGCTCGCTTTGTATCGTCACGTGACGTGCACGCGTGCCCTCTAGCGACGGGCTGTGACCTTCCACGCTCTGCTAGGAACCACACCTCGTTACACCCGCCACGAATAGCCGATGTTGTCACCGGTTTGCGCATTCCAGCCTCCAGCTCGTTACTTTTTGAACGCACCTTATACAACCAGATCTACAGTACTAGGCCTAGAGCGTTCATATTTATGATTTGAAGGGAGTAATGTTGAATTTTTCAAGTGATCCTTTTCTTTGCCGGTCAGTGCACTGTTAAGGACTATTGAGGAGGGATCACACGTTTCGCTCGTCAAACGCTCATCATCAGATCCAAATCTACCAGACAAATGGCTTTACAAATACCAAACCTACAGAGACACACACAAACAGTCCCTGACCTCCAAAAACAAAACAAAGAGCCGTCAGAAAACTTACTGAGTGTGGTTTATTTATTTATTTATTTATTTATTTATTTATTTATTTATTTATTTATTTATTTATTTATTTAGCGTATGGCTTTTGGTACCGGGAGTGCCCGAGGACATGTTCAAGGGGACACCCATGGGGTGAGCTACAAGTTCCGTTCAATTCCAAGTACTTCGAACTTTCACCACGAGATGTCACTGACACCTAGTGCTTAACTTTGGAACTTTGATAGAGCGTTTTTAAACGAAATCTAACCTAGAAATTTATCCTCACACAAGTTTAGTTAGTGGAAGGTTCTTTTACATACCATAAATCTATGACATGGGACCGCCGGCTTTACTTCCCCTCCGAAGGAAGGCATACTGAGGATTTTGAACTGATAAATATTGAAGAATTATCACCGGAAGAAACAATTATACATTTTGATGTTGCAAAACTGAGAAATAACTGTCCCATCCTTCCCCAAACTAATCTCTGATACACTTAAGCAATGGGATCAGTATATTGTGGAATGTCTAGAGGCTGCTCAGATAATCATGTTTTGATGTAATGAACTCTTACTCTGCATTCCTTGAATTTGAGTATCTTTTATAAAAGCACTTATCTCTCGAGAAGTTTCCAGATTATGTCAGAATGAAATAGCATTAGGCTTCAGTGACTCAAACAGCCTCGTGATGGGACCTGATGTATTCAATGTAATTTAAAAGCAGTGTATGAAAATTAGCCAAAAGTTGTAAACGCTACTCTCACAGTTCCATGGTTGGCCCCAGCCCCCCTCTCTGAAATCCCATTGTTCATTGTCCCACCAGTTTATTTCATTAATTGAAGTTACCGATAATTAACTGATTTAGATGCAGGGATAAGTCCACAGTTTTATTTAACTTAGTAATTTGGGATTATTTGAAAATATCTCCAGTTATTTAGAAAATCGGTGAACTGGATTAACATTACCATTTTATTGAACTGCTTGAATTTTATATTTATCGATATATGGTGATACAACTACTTTTTACCTGTTTTATAGAAATGAACATTATGACGATGATTCACAAAGAAATAGCCAACTTCTATGAAAAAAATAATTACGAATCTTACAGTAGTCGCATATGATGTGCAACATCTGACATAGAAGAAACCTCACGTGAAATTATTGATACACCAGTATTTGATACTATTATTCGCACAAATAGTCGCCTCCGTAGCGTACCGGTCAGCATGGTTAGCTGCCGCCCTTGAGGTCCTGGGTTCGATTCCCGGCTCTGCCACGAAATTTGAAAAGTGGTATGAGGACTGGAACGGGGTCTACTCAGCCTCGGGTGGTCCAAATGAGTAGTGGGGGTTCGATTCCCACCTCAGCCATCCTCGAAGTGGTTTTCCGTGGTTTCCTACTTCGTCTTCGGGCAAATGCCGGAATGGTACCTACTGTAAGGCCACGGCCGCCTCCTTCCCTCTTCCTACCCTATCCATCCCATTCTTCCATCCCCTCCCATCCCTCATGAGGCTCCTGTTCACTTTGCAGGTGAGGCGGCCAGGGCGAAGTGCTGATCACACCTCCCCAGTTGTATCCATCCCGACCAGATGTTCCAAGCTCCAGGACACTGCCCATAGAGGAACCACCAACCTGGAGGGTAAATTGACTAAATAAAAAAAATCGCACAAATATTAATCTATTGTAAAAGGGAGTGTTTTACAGATATTGTAGTTTATAATACGGAACTCATTTTATTAGATGATTTGTAGCTTCCACCAGCACTAGCCTAAATAAAGAATACGATATGAATCAACTAGATTAATAGACTCGACATCGCTCATAACCTTAAGTTCCTTATTAACAGGACGTCTTGATTCACAGACCATCAAGTAATTTCATATGGATTCTGTTAAAATGAGTCATATTGATATGATAAATATCGTTTAAAATGAAAATCTGGTAGCAAAAATATCTACTCCGTCAGGGATTAGAACCCGAGATCTCTAGATTCACAGTCATAGGCGCTAAGCCCACGGCTATTTTGACTACGCAAATATTGTGCACAAGATGGTGACTTATTTCCACGTTCCAATAATACTGCATTACGGAATTAAGTTTCGTTTATATTTTGCTTGTTTCGATAATGTTCCTGCGTGAAATTGAGTTTAAAATGCCTTTTGAATAGGCCCTCTTGTGAGTAAAGAGAATGTATTCAGCGATAGTACATGAAGGCTTGCTCAATTCTCGTATAACCACAACGATTATGTTATATTGGTGACTGCATTACCGTTATGTGGGTTAATATTTGAATAGCCATTGTGCAGAAACATAATACCGGAAATGCCGACTACTTACAATGTTTGATATTAAGGCATTTTACCATTTAAATACTGATACAAAGACTTCGAACATGTATCATGTGCTTTGTTTCAATCACTCGACACCAGAGTTCGCATGAGCGTTTACCGTTCAGTATGTCATATACATTCCACATGTCCGTGAGTACGTCATGGTATCAATTTCCGATACCGCGCGCTCATTATTTCTCTTACCACTGCCAGCTGGATCGATCGATCTAGTTGGCAGTGGGTCTTACACTTCCGTTCCATCGAACGGAAGTGTTCCAGCTGGTGCCATCTCGATCGTTCCGATCCACTTCCGTCCCATTTTTCAAAATCACTCCCACAAAAATATCCAGCAACCGAGTGGAAAGATGTTACACATCAAAAACTCTGAACTAAAAGATACTATTCCTGCCATTCATGCCATAAAAATAATGTACCCAACGGTTTCAGAGCAGCCAAATAATGAATATCACCTGCTGTAGTGACAGGTAGGTAATGAAATGAAAAAAATCACTTGTCCCCCATCCCCCTGGAAGGAATCCTGTGGGCGCCCATGCACAGTTCCCATCAATCACAGTTCCCTAGGACCTAAACGCTAGAGGTGGTTCAGGACATTGAAATAAGCCGGTGAAAGCAAATGTCTTTCCTCTGTGCCATCGTCTTTATTTCATACATTGCAAACAAGGTTGCCTTATCGTGGCAGACGTCACTTCCCCTTATCTCTGAGGAGATATTCACATTAATAATGTTGAATAAAAATCAATTTCACTTGATTCTCACCCTCACGATATTTATCATCGAGCTGAGTATAATAAGTTCTGCGCGGTGCTGCTCAATGTTTAATGCATTTCCCCCTCATATTATTGAAGCAGTGTCCTTTGAGCATCACAAACACATTAATAATTCATGCCGTGAAGAATGGGTTTTCAGTCGTTGCTTAACAACTCATATTTTATAGTCAAGAGACAGGACCTCAAAGAAAGGGTTACAGAAAGAATGGGAATGTACTTCTACGTGTGGAGTTATGCACAATCATACCAATTATAGAGCTGATGCCAATCGTAAAGGTCCGCTGTAGTCAGTAACTAATATGGGAAACGAAAAGTCATGTTTTCGCAAGTATGTCGGAAACTAAAATGTCTGGGTGAACTGCTTGGAAGAAAGGATACCCCTGTTATTTAATTTGATTGAGTTGTTTAGAAGCTGATAGGAACAGACAGTCACGCAGACGAAAATAAATTTATCTCATGAGTTCTACATAGGACAACATGAACGCTCCTTTAAAACTAGGTTTGAAGAACACATCAGTCCATGTTCGATAGCCATCTAGCAAACACAGGACGAAACTCCATAAGCGTCAACAAAATACATCTGAACACACACTGTACAGTCACAAGGTGACTCGGGTGCGTGATGGCTTAGTGGTCAAACTGCTTGCCTCCCACCAAGGCGGACCAATTTCCATTCCTGTTAATTATTATTATTTAAGAAAAGCACACAATGTGCATAATGGAACATTAATTATTCTTTACCTAGTCCTATTATTGAGATTGTCCTGTTTGGGCAGTTTTGTGCATGATATCGCTCACAATGTTTATTGCACAATTTGCACACGCAGGATCCTTTCGGTTGATGAAATCTTAGGTTCCGGCATAGCTTGTGATGAAAGCCGTGTGTTGCAAATCTTGTCAGTATGTGTCTAAGTTCATAATTTGGCTGCTTCCGTTCCGATGTTGTCATGGCGTCTGTTGAGTAAAATTTGGGCCATATGGCATTAGTTTTTTCTTTTAACAGGTGTAGTGTCTTTTCATAAGCCTTAGTACTTGGTAGCCAGAATTGTGCTCTTATGTCCTCAACGAAGAAGGTTTCTTTTGTTAACACATATGTTAGCCTCGATGGTGCTGACTTCCCTTCTCCTAGAATCCGTTTTTGGTAAGATTTTAGTGCTAAAATGTCACGCCCGGTAGTTTGGACTCAACGTTAAAAAGAGAACCCGTAGCTCAAGATTAACAGTTTCATAAAACAATATGTTTCAGATCTTTGTTTGTTTTCTCAAGGTGGAAATATTGACATTCGACCATCAGGTACCGAAAGCCAGTTGCGGATGTGTCTTCCTCTGTGGATGAGTGGTTCCAAGAACGTTGTTTCGATTCCAATCCGAGAAAGTGGCAGGTTTGAAGGGCGCCACAAATCCACACCCCACTGAGTCGTACGATTGGTGAGTATAAGAAAACACTAATAGAATCCCAGGCACAGACCAACCAAGCAGTGTCCTCCCAGATGGCAATGATAAAAAGAAACGTCCATCGTCTAAATGTATCCAATTCAACAGATTTAGACACGTCATGTACTTGAGACCATACCATTATCGTTATTATTGCTATAATTGTTACTATCATTATTCTAGAGACCCAACATTGAGGTAAGTTCCATTTTGTCCTCACGGAGAGTTAGTACTTTTGTCTACCACTATGCTGTTGTGTCTTTGTGGATCATGTCATCAGCCTCGTGTACTTGATTGTGTGACTGATAACCCGTGGCAGTCTGTGTAATTGTAATTACCTGAGTCAGAGATTGGGATAGGAGCACTGGGACTTGAATGTGACGATTGTCATAAGTCATATACGTTATTGGACAAACTGGTAGAACCTTTTTCACTAGATATTCAGAACATGTTAATGCCATCAAATATAGTAAGTATTCAGGTATGGGTTAACTTATACATGATACTAATCATTCCATCTCCTCAATTGACAATGATCTTCAAGTATTGCATTTGACAGACAAAGGACGTCTATGAATATTCTAGAAAGGATGGAAATTTATTTGAACCAGAAGCAAAATCCTCATCTTAACATTAATGAAGTCGTAACTGAAGAAACTCTCTATTTCTTTTACAATCTTCAATCGTGTATAAATTAAAGACGTGTATTTCCACCTCCTCAAACACCTACTTAATGATTCTACTTTAATTTACTGTATCTTCATCTATACCAGTTTACATGAACTTTCCCATTACTTGTATAACAGAACATTATTTGTTATATAGGCCACGTTAGCAAGATAAAGGAAGTGTGTTTACATGTCTTACATAAAAGTCATACAACACATTCTGATTATATCATTAGTAGGGGGGTGGTGCCGGTTCTAACTCACAGCCTACTTTCTCGCGGACTTTGTCGATATCTCCCGAACTCTCGGTCGGATTTTGACGAATGAGGTGTTGTGGGACTTGGGGTGACGTCCTCTTTCCTATGGACCACTCGTTATATTAAAAAAATTGAAAAGTTTTGTTTTCGAAAGTAGGGGATATGTTTAAAACCAATCATGATAGAACATTGTGTAATGGCTTAAACGAAAGGTCTCTATGTCTTTATTGTTAGAACAAAACTTTATATATTTTACAGTTCTTTTTCAAAAACGTTGAATTTTGAAATTGGCTTTATCTTGGAAACTAGGAATGTTTAAAAAAGTATGTTTGACATAAATGAAAGGTCTTTACCCCCTTTACACACAAACCAAATTTCAAGCCTCTAGGACAAAAACGTGGTAGTAGTGTGGCAATGACAATTCTCCTTACAGTCGCATGCGTGCTTTAATACGTATGGCTATGATGGAAATGGGTTAGATGGGTGAAGAACTAGGGTCGAGTGAGGGGTCGTTTAGATGGTATTTTTCCCGCTCTACCTGATGGTGAAGTTTTTTTAATCGGTAGATTATTGGAAACTAGATTTTGGGGTAAACATGTGTTTTTTGACATTTTTCCTGATATCTCGTGAACGCATAAGGCTAGAACAAAAGTTGACATGTCATTTGTTTCGTTGCGCTGCGTTCTTGACGAAGATGCCTGTGGTAACTAGATGTGAAAATGGTTTTGGGATAAAAACATGATTTTAGGCTTTTGTTATATCTAGCGAACCAATGATGCTAGTGACTTGTACGAGGGCTCGTAGGACTCAAGGAGACACCCACCTTCAAATGTGGTAGTATTTATTTTTCAAAGAATTCACAAAGGGCCTACGCCTTATATGTTTTTTTTTAATTTTTTACCTGTTTTTAAATGTTCATGAAATGTGGTTGTAGATAGAGAGACGGTACCACTGGGGTGTGTTTGAACGAGCCTGTCACGGGCCACGGTGGCCGTGTTCAATAGAGCAATTGATATTTTGGCGGGACGGTCTACGATAGGGCGAGGGTTCGCTTTTCCGATATTTCCTATGACGGGTGCATGAAGGCGAATATTCCCAAAATGCGTGAAGCGTGCTAAAATATTTTATCCTCTGAAGGGGATCTTTGACGTGTTAGTGCACGGTGATGAGTCACATGAAAAATGATAATTCTATGATGCAAATGAATCTGGCTTTATATTTGACAATAGAACTTGCTTTGTGTGTGTGTCGCTGGAAGCCAGACCAGCAAAGAAATCTGCTCGAGGCTAGCTGGAACTGGCAGGCAGGATATGAAATGTTATCACGCTTGAGGAATGTGAGCGGAGCTGACAACACGGCTAGGTGGCCATAAGAGGGTAGATGAAGGTTGAAGGAGCCGGCAACCCAGTGAGAGCGATAACGGAAGTGTGTAGCGGAGAGGAGCGGGGAGGGGAGGGGCTGGGTGAGAGACACATGTGGATGTCATGGCGTATAGCCTGTCATTACTGTGGTAAACATTGCAGTGTGCACATAGGCTCTGTATTAACCGTGTTAAAAGTTACTGGATTTGTGTGCTCAACCCAGTCAGTGACGATATTGGATAAATTATATATTTGAGAGGTAAGTGTATTATTAATGCTGTTTAGTTTTTGTAAATGCTAATGAATGTTTAAATTATTATTTGTTTACAATTTTATTCATGGATTGTTTCATTTTGTTTGTTTTTGATAAACTATATACCTGTTGTTGGGGCGAAAGAGAGAGAGAGAGACGGAAACTATTCCACTCCAGCCCACGAGAAGGCAAAACCAAGGCTTTTTTACAAAACCCAGGTAAGATTTCTCTCTTATATATAACCTGTTTGATTTGTTTTTTGTTTTTTTTTCTTCATGAAAAGTACTATTTGGAATTGATATACTTATGGTGGTTTATTCTATTTTTTAGAATGTTGGAAAAAACTCAACCACCACTGAACACCAAGATCGTGTGAGAGTGCAACCATTGCTGGGCAGTCAATGGATGAAAAGTCAGGTGAACGTGTTTTTATATTAATAATTTTTTTGCTGCTGCCGATATGTTAACGTGGCAACCCCTCGAGTCGTGTTTCAAGTCGCATGTGTGCTCTGGTAGCGTGGTAAATGTTACGGAAGGTTTAATCCCGAAAGAATTTGTCGAATCATGTTTCGAATTTTTTAAAGATCAAATTTGTACAGCGCAAGGGTTGCAAAGGGCTATAAAGGCCAATACAGACCTTGTGTTCGATTTCATATATAAAAAGAATGACAGTGAGCATAAAGAAACATTTTATATTTGCAGTAATGTGAGAGAGCTTTTCATAGCCGATAACCTGAAAGAGCGATATGAATCCAATTTGCTCAATGCCTTGATAACAAAGTTTTATAAACTGTAACAAGGGCCCAGTGGCCTTGCCTAAAACAAAGTCCGTCACTTGCAAATTAACATTTGTCAATTCAACCCGTTTAATGCTGGGTCTAGACATATCCCATTACCCCATGGAATAACATTGATAAAGTCAGTGGTGAATTTTGAAAATTTTGAAGATATATTTTCTGTGGTGTGTGGCCACGTATTTGTAGTCAGCGCAACGTAATATTAACAGACCTGGAATGTACAAGGCTGAGTTTGAGCAATTAAAACAAAATTTAAATTTAACTCTGTTGCGTTACCTATGGGCCTAACCGAGATCCATAGGTTTGAACAAGATAACCAGCACTTTTCATCCATAGCATATGGCCTCGATGGTGATGATATTGTGGGTCCTCTTTATGCTACAAAAGAACCGAAACTACACCATATTCATCTTTTATATTTATCTGTAGGAGAGGTGAGTCACTATTGCCTGATTAAGAATTTTTTATAGATTGGTTAGCAGTCAAGTGTCCAAGCATGCACTTGCAAATCATATTTGTGATCGTTGCTTGCAATATTTTACAATCCCTAAACTTTTGTAACGACAAAGAGTAGATTGCGTATCCCAGGAAGCGGTGAGACTAGTATTGCCTCAAGGGGATAATGCTGTGTTGAAATTCAAAAATATTCATAAGTGTGACACAGTTCCCTTTGTGGTCTATGCAGATTTTAAAGATCTCACCACACCCATGGCGGGATGTGAACCAGATTCCGCCATCAGCTCAACTACACCCATTCAAAAACATGAACCCTTTGCCATTGGATTTAATGTGGTGTGTGCCTATGACCCCACAAATCCCGTGAGAGGCCAGATTGTGCGAGATGGTTTTTGGATGAACTTGTGGAGTTGGCTGATGATCCACAACAGTTACTGAACAACCCAGTAGTCATGGGCCTAACTCGAGAACAGAAGCATGCAACGACATGTCATATTTGTGAAAATCTTATTTTAGGCGGAGAGGAAAAAATCAGAGACCACTCACATTTTACGGGAGAGTTTCGGGGAGCTGCGCAAAGCGAATGCAATTTGAAGTATGCAGCCCCTCGATTTACCATTGTGTTTTTCCACAATCGGGCAAATTATGATATTCACTTTCTGATTCGTGAATTGGGTCATGTCAGCAAGGGGTCGTTTTCAATTATCCCCCAAAACCATGAACGTTTTACAGCCTTGACATGGTGGTTGGGCAAATGTTGCATTCGATTTTTGGATTCCTTCAAGTTTATGGCATCCTCGCTAGATAGACTTGCCAATGGCTTGGATGAGAAGGAATTAAAATACACCAGAATGCATTTTGAAAATCCTGAGCATTTTAAATTATGTATTCGGAAAGGTATTTTCACGTATGATTTTTATGCAAGTTGGGACGTGTTAAGGCAGAAAACTCTCCAAAACAAGTTTGGCAAGCGTTTCATATCAAGACAATAGGTGAAAACATTTCCGAATGCTTAATTTAAAATGCTCAGGAGCTGATGGCGGGATCTGGTTCACATCCCGAGAGCTTCAAAATCTGGATAGACCACAAAGGGAACTGTGTCACGCTTATGAATATTTTTGAATTTCAACACAGCATTATCCCCCTGTGACAATACTAGCCTCACCGCTTCCTGAGATACGCAATCTACTCTATGTAGCTCGAAAAGTTTAGGGGTTGTAAAATATTACAAGCAACGATCACAAATATGTTTTGCATGCGCATGCTTGGACACTTGACTGCTAACCAATCTACTCAAATTCTTAATCAGGCAATAGTGATTCACCTCTGCTACAGATAAATATAAAAGATGAAGTTGGTGTTGCTTCGGTTCTTTTGTAGCATAAAGAGGACCTACAATGTCATCACCATCGAGGCCATATACCATGAACGAAAATACCTGGTTATCTTGTTCAAACCTATGGATCTCGTTTAGGTCCATAGGGAACGAAATATGAGTTAAATTTAAATTTTGTTTTAATTGCTCAAACATGGCCTTGTACAATCCAGGTCTGTTAACATAACTTTGTGCTGGCCGCAAATACGCGGCCACTCACCATCGGAAACATTTGTCATCCGAATTTTCAATATTCACCACTGCCTTTTTCAATGTTATTGCATGTGGTTAAGGGATATGTCTAGACCCACCATTCAACGGGTCGAATTGACACATGTGAACTTGCAGGTGATAGCTTTTGTTTAAGGCAAGGCCACTGGGTCCTTGTTGCAGTTTATCAAATTTTGTTAGCAAGGCATTGTAACAGATCATGGATCTGCACAGACACTCCTCATTATTGTTTATTGTTATATATATAGTTATATTTTATATTTATTCAATCGGAAAGTGCTCAGAAATATAGAGTAGAAGTTAGTACCCAGGCTGTTGCCTGATGGCCTTGTGTTATACGAAATGAAACCGACTAAGAAGCGACACGGCATAACGTAGAACTAATGAATTGTTTAAAACGAATAAGGATCTAGGTGGCGGTGAAAGTTTGTTAGTTGATTGTTTGGCATCGAATGTATGCATTCTGTTATATAATACGGCGAGCTGCTACAAGTATTTGTGAATGTAATTGTATTCTAGAAAGGATTCACATTCTTATATATGTAACGGAGAAGTATCCGTAAAGGGATTCTTCATAAAAGGAACCAGAGATATCATATGTGGATTAAAGTAAAGAACACCTATATGAACGATATGCCCCAAATATCAGGTAAGCCAAGGTAGCTAAAAAGAATATGCAAATGTTTTCCACTTTCCGGATAGTAATTAGATATATATTGATTATTATACTCCGTAGTTTAGATGGTAGTACGACTATAAAGTGACGCCGCATTACGTGGGGCACGATTTATGGCAATTCATCAGCATCTTGAAAATGCACATGATAGGTAATGTAATTAAGATAGATAGTGATATTTAAGAGAGATTTAGGGGGATTGTCAGAGATTGTACTAAGATCACGTACTATTCAGCGTGAGGTTAAAATGGTATCTGGAGATAAACTACTACTTGTAAGTGACGAGGGGGAGATGACGGAAAGGTCTAATAGCGAAGAGAATATGGTCTCATATGAAAGTATAGAGGGGGTTAACATTGCTGGCTCCAATTACTGATGAATAAAATGGAGGAAATGAGTTAGAATACTATTACTAAAATTGAGGAAATGAATAATAGTAATAACACTAGAATTGAGGAAATGAATAATAATATTAACATTAAAATCGAGGAGATGAATAAGAAGATTAATTGTAGAATTGACGAAATAGATCACAGTATTAGGAAAGTGGAAAACAAGGTAGATGGGTTGAATGATAAACTAGGGAAATTGGAGGATAAATTAGAATCGGAGTGTGAGAAGATGAGAGTGGAAATGGAAGTAAATAAGACTACACTACAGATGCAGGAAGATAAGATTCAGAAAGAGTATGGAGATAACAGTCACAAGATTGAGATTTTGAAAAATAGGATAGGTACACAATGTAAAGCGCTAGAAGTTACTTCAAAGGAGAGGATGGATAGGGTGGATAGCGTGGTAGAGAAGAATACAAAGGAATGCTTTAGTAGAATAGAGGAAATGGGAGGAAGATTTAATCAAGTAACAGAACTGAAGAAGAAACAAAATACTGTATTACAGAAAATGGACGAAAATAAGAAAGAAATAAAGGAAGAATTCGGGAGGATAGAAAAGAAAATGGAAGTAATAGTAGAAAGTTTTGAATAGCCAGAGAAGCCATGATAATAGGCAAGGAAATGATTGAAGAAATGGGGGGCGTGAGAAAGCAGATGATATTGGAGAACCTGAGGAAGAGAAAGGAGAAGCAGATGAGGTTGGTCATGAGGAGGACAGTAGTAGTCAAGAAAGAGAGGCTAAAGACGAGGGTAAAAGTGTTAGAGTGTGTCATGGAGAAGACAACATACTGGGAAAAGATTAGGTGTAGAAACTTTGAAGAAGGTAGATGGGGATGAAAAGGATGAGATGTAAGACGAAGAGAAAGGAGTCGTTGAATAGTATGAGACAGACAAGAAAGAAGAGGAGAAAATTTAGGAAGGGAAGGAGAGAGGAACGGTGGAGATGGAAGATGAGGAGTACAAGGTACGGAATGACATGGCGGATGAAGAAAAAGATGAGATGGAAGGCAGGAGAAGGAAGAGGAAGACTAAGAGAAGAAGAGAAGAAAACAAAGAAGCTGATAAAGAAAAGGAAGAAAAAAAGGGACAAAGAGAAAGAGGAAAGAAAGGAACAGAAGAAAAGAACTGTTGAGTAAGATAAGGCAAGTGAAGAAAATAAGGAAGAGAATGAATTTGGAAAAGGCAGGAGCTAGGAGAATTCGCCAACACAAGAAGGGTATTCCTGATTAATTCAGCGTGGGTGATAAAGTTTTGCTCAAGGTTCCATTTCCGTCATCCGCTGAAGATAAACAGATATCTAAATTTTTCTTGCTCTATTATGGCCCGATCTCAATTGAGAGACGTGTAGGTAAATGTGCATATTCTTTAATGAAATCAGATGGTACTATATTTGGTATATATAATATTTTTAATTTGAGGAAATACATATCGTAGGACCGCTGCATTACAGGTTCTGTAATGGTACATTGCCGAGCATACCTTCTCACATATAAACTGTTATACAATGAATGCATTGTGCTGCTAGACTGTGAAGTTCTAATTTGGGCGTATTGAATCATGTGCATGAAATTAGTAAAGGATATCAAGGATATATCTACATGTATAAATGGGAGGAACTGTGTATATGGATACAATACATTGGTTTATATTGAAGACTTTGGCAACAACAATACTTTCCGCTTCTTGGAGATGTATCGTAATAGGTATTGTACCTGCTATGATATTCAAGAAAATGCTTCTGTCGCAGTTGTTGGAGTCTTGGAATTTCTTCGCAGCAATTGAATGTGTGTTTTGACTATGCCATATTCTTCCAAGGAGTTAATGAGGCATCCTTGGGAGTTACGGGACTGTGTGTTATGGCGATGCAGAATAAGGTGACCTCAGAAGAGGACGATTAAGAGAAGATTTGGATGGTGGAGTCCAAGGGTATTATTGTGAAGGACAAATATGAAGAAAGTGATATGATGTATTTGTATATCGTTATTATGTTTAGTTTGTGTATATATATGCTGTAATGTCTTGGGTGAGGATTGTCCTAGTATTAGTCTCAGTATTGTATGTTTTCTCTTATTAATATTTCGTTCAAACATATGGGAGAGTTCTGTGACAGATCATGGATCTGCACAGACACTCCTCATTATTGTTTATTGTTATATATTGAACCTTTATTGATCTACGATAAATAAGTATTCATAATTTATTATTATTAATACTGCAGCCCAGGCAGTACTTGTGGAAGTTGATGAGGATAAAGGCAAGGTAGCGTGTCGCAATGATTGCCACAGAAGTAGCAAGTGGTAGCTATTCTTGAAAACGGCCTGGTAATCTGAGTTCAAGGCCAAATTGTGTAACAACTTGCACCAGAAATGGAATCATAAAGGGATGGTCACGAGTTACTTAAAACCGACCTACGATTGAATCACCCAATCAGGAGAGACCACGCCAAGATCCCGCGATGGATGGCGTCAGTGGTAAAAAGCGCGCGGAATTGATTATCTAAAGAACCGCCGATCGGAATTATCTCCGCACGAGTGCGCTGAGACGTTTGAATTAATTGATGAAGATTGACACTAGTCCCGTGTGTGTGTGATGAAAACTCTGGAAAATTTTTCTCAATTCACCCCACTCTTCATCCCCCTGTCAGTTTCTAATAAATTGGTCGACGAGACGCTGTTCGATGTCTTTTCGTTTTGGAGCTCTGGGAGCTAACTTCACGCCAGTTTGTGTAAAGATTTTAACGCTCTAATATTATTCGAAGTCATTTTATTTGTGAGCTCTGATGAGCTAACTTTACATCAGTTTGTGTAGCGATTTTTAAAGCTCTAATATATTATTTGAAGTCTAATACTTTGTGAGCGCTGTGAGCTAATTTCACGCCAGTGTGCGTGGTGATTTTAAAACTTGAATATTATCTTAAAGACAACTATTTTCTGCTCTTAGGGGCGAGACGTGAGTAACATTCTAATTAGGGCTCCAGCCCGAGCGAAGGTCAAGCAGAGCAGTAGAGATTACAGAGCGAGATAGCGATTGTGAGCCAGTCAGACTTTTAAACTTGTATTGTCGAGCCAGTGACGATGGACTCGAAGTTGTATATTTCATGTAAATTTTTATTGTATTTTTCATGTGTGTATCGTGCGTGTGTGAGCAAGAGTAGGGAAAGTCTTCGTGATTAATCGCATAGGACTATTTGTGGGCGAATTTAGTAACTCACAAGCGATTATAGCCAGGTTAAATTATAATAACATTGAACTTTTCTTCCAAAGAGACTACAACAAGATGTCCAACGTGTGGTCAAGAGCCGGAGTGATGTCCGACGCTTCTACAAAGACGACTATGGAGCGCTAATTTTCCCGTGGGGAAATGGGCTGAGATGGAGGTCATATGTTCTACAAGCTGAGACGGTGATGTACAACAATTGATTATTCAATTATGTAGTTAGATTGGCGAGGGAACTTTGTAAATAGTTCATTTTCTTTCCTTGTTTTAGAGTGTCTTTTTTTGTACCGACACTAAAGGTTTAAAATGTTCGTTGGCGCGTGGCCAAAGTGTTTGTTGTGTATTTATTTTTCTTTGGAGTCATATTTAATGTGCACGGCGCGTGTACGTGATTTTTATCCATGCAAATGCGAAACCCGTTACATTCGATAAGTGGTGCTTTATTAAAGTTCATATATTTTATAGGAAAGGGAGGTAATTACTGTAAGATGTTTGCTGAATAGGTTATTATTCATATTAGGGTTGCCGAGCGCAACGAATTAAGATGTAATTGTAGAACACCTTAGTTCTAATTTGATAGATTTTTTGAGTCCTTTTCAGGTTTATTAGTCACGGCGTAGAACGGAGGCGCCGGCAAGTGGAAAATATTTATGTCATTTTGTTTCAGGGTCTGTCAAACCCATACGTGTGACTCTGTGTGTGTTATTGTGTCAGGTGTGTGTTGATTCTACGTGTAGAGGGGTAGAGGTCCTACCGCCCTCATATTTTTGTTGTTGTTGTATTTTTTTGATGGAAAGGCAGGGTGCTCTAGGGAGACCGCTGTACCTTGTCCATATGCTGATTCTTGGATTTCCTAGGGGAAATGCCGGGATATTTTGTTCTGACACACACACACGTATTATTGTGCTTTGGGGCACGCTTCTTCGAGATTCGATCCCGTCCCTTTGGAGATCGAGGTCATTTTGACACGTGGGTTGACAGATATGCAGATTTCCACGAATCGCCCTTCTAGCCTGGTGACTTATTTTTTTGATAGGCAGTCCTATGTTCCGACTGGCCCCTTTAAGCTTTCATGTAGCAAACCTGTTCTTTGTGATGGTTATTTTGAACCATAATTAATTGGGGAGTTCGCCATGTGTGTGACGGATTATTGCATGTTGTATGGATAGAATATTGTGTTAATAATGTAAATGTTGGCTTTGAGCCTAGTGATTTGTTTATGACTCAATTCATGTAAATTGTGTGTGTGACGCCTGTGTGGTGTAGTGGTAGTGTACTTGTAAAAATGACGGCGGTCATATGTGTATTTTCTTTTGTTGGTCACGTGTTAACTTACTTGTGTTGATTTGTGTGAGAAGTCCTAATTTTAGGCAGTAATGTTTTTGCTACGGCAGTTTTGATTCCAATTTCACGCGGAAATTATTGTGTTGTTTATTTTTAAGTATAGGAAGTGTCGGTTTAGTTTTAAGTGTTGTATAGTTGTTCCCCGCGTCTGTCTAGCTCTAAGCAATGTGGATTCGTCGTCTGAAAGTTTATTCTGGATGATGACGAATCATGCATTCGATTGTACTCATCGTGAAGCATGTAGAACAGCACGCGCGCATACATTGTCACTTTTGTTGATTTTTCTTTGGGACATTTGGTCCAAGTATAATCTCTCCAGAGATTTGGCCTAGTTTTGGCATATTTAGTTTATTCAGCGGGAGTCATATGGGAGTTTTGTTTTGTTAATTCTTGTTGTAAATAGCTGATCTGTTTATTAAATTCATTTGTTTTAACCCTGGCTTCACTTTTTCCTGCATGTTATTTTGTTATATGTTACCCTGCATGTTAATGAAGCGCTTTAACAACAACTTACGATATGGACTGTTACACCCCCGAAACTGAGTCTCATAAGCTTCTTTGCAAGGGTTCATAAAACAAAAATGGCTGCCCATGTGGGACTGTTGTTGTTGTTGCTTCGCTGATCTCATATTTATTTCGTTGAGAAATAATGCCAGGTCTAGCGGGCAAAGTAAATTCAGTAAATTGAGGCGATGTTGTACCGCCATGTGCATTAGTAAAATCACAGAGTTCCTAAAGTTAGAGATATTGAACAAGGTTAGAATTTGATATTGTATTTGTTATAAACTTGTTCTGGCGCCCGGCATTAAAATTAGAAAATTTGCATATTATTGAACTCAGTCAAAGCAGGAAGGTGTTGCCTTATATTTGACATTTAATTAACTATGGCTAATTGGTGTTCTTCGTAAATTCTGTTGGTTAGGAATTTAAAAGCAGATCACTAGGGAGTTATTTTGTTGTTTGGAAATAAAAGTAATTTATTCAGTAAATTTTGATTACTGAAATTTTTATTAAATTAGAATCAGTAAATGTTATGACATGTATGCGTGAGTATGACTGAAATATCGGTGCATGACCCTGTTTTTCTCTGATTATATTTGTGTATTGTGCAATGGCGAGTGTTGAGGAAATTAAGGGATTGTTGGAACAGATGTCCGCAAAAACGGAAAAACAATTAGAACAGATGTCCCCGAAAACGGAAGAACAGTTAGTGCAGATGTCCGCGAAAACGGAAGAACAGTTAAAGAACAGTTAAAAGCAGTTACACGACATGAGCGGTAATATTACGGTCCAATTACAGGTCCAGAAATTGGACACTGATAAACAATTTCACGAATTAAATCACAAATTATCAGAACAGGCGGTAACACAAACAGAGCAATTAGAGAAGATCACTAACGACATAAATCAAAGTGTTAGGGAGGTAGAGAAACTGGCAGGTGAGGTCGCGGAGAATAACGTCAAACAATTGGGTGAAATTAAAAAGTTGGAGGCGAAATTTGATAATAAACTCATACAATTTGATGAAATGGTGGCCGATATATTAAAGCAAATAGAGGAGGCATGTGTCAACAACACAGCGGGAATAAAAAACACACAAGATAAATTACAGCAACAAATTAATTCAGTCGACAGCAACGTACTTGAATTAATGAAAGAAATCGATAAACTTGAGGTCAAGAACGAAACAGAACGTATGCACTTGCGGGATAATCTGGAAGACCAATTAATTAAAACCCAGCAGGTCATAAGAGAAGAGGTCGGAGAACAGTTAGTTAAAACACAAGAGGTTATAAGAGAAGAGGTAGGAGAACAGCTCATCAAAAATCGGGATAATCTGGAAGAACAATTAGGCAAAACACAGCAGCAGATACAAGAAATAGGGGAACAGCTGGAGAAGAGTCAGGAAAGGAACGAAGAGAAAATTAGCAGTATGAAGGGCAAGATCCGAAGAGATTGGGAACAGCAGGCAAATGCAAATAAGGAAGACAGGCTGACAATTTTAAAGAGAATGCAGGCTTTGGAGGAAAACATAAAATCTAAACTACAAGAACACTCAGATTTAATAATTAAAAATGAAATTAGATCATTAGAGAACGCTACATTAATTTCGGCTGAAAATACGGCAGACAAGCAGGGAAGCATTGGAAGTCCGGTGGGCTTGAAGTTGGCTGAGGATAACAGCCGAGGTCAAAGTCCCAAATTAACGAGCAACGCATTCCAAGAGTACAGGGGAGAGACTTCCACACCACAACCAAACTTGGCACCCGCCCAAGTAATTCAAGTCATTAGGGGAAATGATTTCAAACCCGATAAATTCAGGGAGCACTCAGGAACCACTCCCAAAGCCTTTTTACGTCAGTTGACTGACTATTTTAGTGATCAGCATAATAGTCCCGAAAAACAGTTGCGACTCGTGGAGAAGTTTTTAGAGGGACCAAGCTTAACCTGGTTTTTGAGCTTTAAATATACATTCACCGACATGGCTCAATTCAGAGAAGCGTTTTTAAAGAAGTTCTGGAGCCCTTCTTTACAGCAGGGATTAAGAATGGACCTCTATACTCGAAAATACCACAGCACGCATCCGACCAGATTTTCAGAATTCTTTAGCCAACAGCTGGTGAAATTCCGCGATTTTGACGACCCCCCTAGCGAACAAAATATGGTTCTAACCATCGGGAAACAACTTCCAATGAACATTCAACAGCTGTTAGTAGCCGGAAATATTAAGACCGCAGTGCAGGCCGAAGAATTACTCCGACCCCTAGACGAGACAAGTATGGTGAGTCCACAGACAGGGAGGAGAAATATGGAATGTGTCAACACGGCGGAAGTGGTTCAGGGACACCAAACTAGTCACAGCCAGGGGAACCAAACGAAAACTCAATCCACAGGAACGCAGTTTACACCGAGAAGGCAAGACTTTGATGGCCGGAACCAATTCAACCAGAATCATCGAAATTTTAAAAATCACCGAGATAGGCATAACCAGAACAATCCAAACCAGCAAAATCAATGGACGTACCAGCGGGAATACACCAATTGGAGGGGAAACCAAAGGCAGGGTCGACCTTACCAAAGAAATGGAGATGGCAGGTGGAACAACGCGAGGAACTATCGCCAAGAAAATAGGAGAGACTATCGCAACAATTGGGATGAGCGGTATGTCGAGACTCAAAAGTACTTAGATCAATTAAACGCCGAAGAGACGGAGAAGGAGAAGTGGGGGCGCGCAATGGCAAATAGACAGAGCCCAGATAATCATCAAGGAGAGGGGGCGGAAAGTCTATTACGGCAGCAGGAGAGGACGATGACAACCGGCGGAACTCAACGAATGGGTCCCGGGATAAAAAAAAACTTCAAATGAACTAAAACCTGATAGCCTGAAAAGGGAGGACGCCAGGGAGCGAGAAGAGATGATTGTGGCCAATATAGAAGAGTGGGTAGCATTCCCGGTCGATTGCCTGGAGGAAGTGGTGAAAGACCGTGAAAATGTCATCAGACAATTGCCAATTATTTACGCACATATTGGAGGTATGAGGGTGAGATGCTTAATTGACACAGGTAGCCAGGTGAGCTTAGTCACTGAAGTGTTGGTAAAAGAAATCGGAAGAAAACAAACTGTTCCAATTATGCCCGTACCGCTAATGAAAGTCAGAGGGGTTATTCCTGACAAGACCATCAATTGTAAGCAGCAAGCATATTTAGACCTGGAAATATTGAACCGAACTTTTTCGCAAACATTCATTGTCATACCGAAGATGAATTATAACATCATTTTGGGAGCCAACTTTATCTGTGATTTTCATGCTGTAATTGACTTACATAACAACACTGTAAGTTTCAAGCAAGGTGAGGGGTTGAATCACGTGGGTTTAAACATGGAAGAGAGTCCACTAGAGAGAGAGGCGAATACTTGGGTCATTGAAGGATGCACTAGTGAAGGTGATCAGAGATAAGAACTTGACGGAGGAGCAAGTAAGCCAGACGGCAGTGGTGGAAATTGACAGCCGAGATATTTCGCAGGAACTTTGGGTACATTTGGCGGAAGAAGAAATTAGCGGAACTAAATTTGAAATTCTACTTCAGGAGCGGCTTAAGGAGGCCATAGTAGGGGAACCTGATAGAAGAAAACTGGAAGAAATTTTGAGATTACATAAAGGAGCTTTGGCACCATCCCTGGAACAGTTTTAAACTTTCAATATGCCATGCAAGTTACTGACTGGACCCCATTTAAAAGTAAATTGTACCCGATCCCAGAGAAACATTTTGCTCAGGTGATGGACATCATTAATAATTTATTAGATTCTGGCATGATAAGGAAAGCAGCAACCCCGTACCTGAACGCAATATTGGCTGTGGCCAAGCCAAATGGATCAATTAGGTTATGCCTAGACGCGCGAGTTTTGAACAGTAAACTGCTAGTTGAGCATGACCAAGCACCTAGGATCAAAGATGTTTTGAAGGGCTTCCGTGGGAAGAAGATTTATTCGAGTGTCGATTTGACAAATAGTTTCCACCATCTTGAACTTGAAGAAAAATCTCAACTATTGACGGGATTTTTATTCGATAACCAAAGTTATATCTGGTCTCGAATGCCCTTTGGCGTGAAAACTGCTGGATGTGCACTGATAAGAGCACTAGATAGGAATCTGACTGAGGTGGTCAAGAGCTTTACTACGAGATATGTTGACGACATATTAATTGCATCTGAAACAATGGAGTAACACCTGGTAAACTTAAACAAACTTCTGGATAACTTGAGAACCATGAACTTCAAAATTAATCCAAAGAAATCACACTTTTGCCAGAGCGAGATTGTGTATTTGGGGCATATAATTGATGTTGAGGGCGTGAGACCTAATCCAGCGAAAATCGATGCTATCAAGAAATTTCCCACACCAACTAAAGTCAAACATGTAAGAGCGTTTTTGGGAGTGACAGGCTTTTTCAAAGAAAATTGTCCTGGATACACAGAAACAGTAGCACCTATGCAAGAGATGTTAAAGAAGGCAAATCGATGGTCGTGGAATGAGGAGTGCGACAGGTCTTTTAGAGCTACGAAAGATTTACTGGAAAACTGTGTGAAGCTTGGATACCCGGATTTTGAGAAGAGATTTATTATTCAAGCAGATGCTTCATTGATTGAAATCGGTGCTATGCTGTACCAAGAGGACGCTGAAGAACCCAAGAAGAGATCATATTTGGCATTTACGAGTCGTAAATTGAGGAAGCACGAGAGGAACTACACTGTGACGGAGCTTGAGCTGCTAGCAATTTTATATTCTCTCCAACAATGGCGTAAGATGATCTTCGGCTATTCCATTATTGTCAGAACCGACCACCATGCACTGACATTTCTATTCAAGACGACGATGGCAAGTGAGAGAGTTACGCCCTGGTCCATCTACATACAGCAGTTTGACATTACAATAGAGCATTACCCTGGAAGGATGAACGTCATACCAGATGCTTTGAGCAGGAATCCTGAAGATGGGAACGAAGTAACAGCGGAAGTTCACCATATAACACTAACACCTAAGGCTCGTGAGTTTTTGGAGAAATTAAAGGAAATTCGGAAGGAGCAAGAAGCAGACCCATGGATGATGATGATGATCAAGTTCTACAGGAAGGAATTACAACCAGATTCACCTGAATGCCGAGAAGCCCGTGCTAAAGAAGCGAGATTTCACTACTTAAATAACCTGTTGCATAAGTACGTGGATGAGCATCATACCAAACTGCGAATCCTAGTTCCAGCATCACTACAGAGAAGATTGACGTGGCATGTCCACGGGAGCCTAGCACATATCGGCACGGATAAGACTGAGGCTACGATAGGGGAGACTTTTACTTGGCCTAAGATGCGATTCACCATTGTGGAAGTAATAAGAACTTGTGACGCATGCCAGCGCACTAAACCAAACAACTTCATTATGAAACAACCTCCAAGACCACTATTACCTCAAAAACCATGCGAGATGCTCACTATCGACTGTTTTGGCCCTCTGGTTAAAGGGAAACGTGGATGCCGACACCTTCTGGTGTGTGTCGATGTATTTTCAAAGATGGTAGTGTTATGTCCAATCCAGAAGACGACATCAAAACAAGTCCTCAGTAGAATTCAGAACAAAGTTATTCCGATGCTTGGGAAGTCGGAATCCATTTTATCAGACCATGGTACTTATTTCACGAGCAATGTTTTTAGGCAAGGTCTGGAGAGCCTAGGAATAAAACATATATTTTCAAGCATTCGTCATTCTTGTGGGAATCCGAGCGAGAGAACGATTCGCTGTGTTGCCAAGTACTACAGAGTAATGATTCCTAACGATCATAATAAATGGGTTGACAAAGTAGGAGAGATTGAGATGTGCATGAACACCACTAAGCACGAGTCGACGGGTCATGTCCCACTAATTGTACACCACAACAGGTTGCCAGAGAGGTCTTGGGACAAGATTATTCCATGTCCAAGGGATCAACTATTAGCGCATGAGTTGCAAATTCAGCGAACGAAAGAGCACATGAGGAACCAAGCGGACCGAAGACTGAGAAGGTACAGAGGAAAGAAGTTTCACCGGGAATTACAAGAACAAGAGTTAGTGCTGGTTCGCAGACCACCGATATCTGATCCCAAAAACAAAGTCTTTGCAAAATTCTGTCCAAAATTTATTGGCCCGTCCGCGTCCTTAAGAATCTGGGTAACAATGCTTACAGGCTTGAAGAAGTGAGCACTGGTGCTAAATCTGTTTTTAATAGCGCCAACTTAAAACCATATTACAGAAGAGAACCATTTGATGAATAAGCAGGATGATGTGTGCAGAATCAGTATTGCAGAATTATATTTTGAGAGCCAACACACAAATGTTCGTGGCCGTGGAGTGCTTGGGAGAGAGAGCGCTTTGTTTGTAAACAACGACGGCTGAGACGACAGGAGAGGCAATCACGTGAGGACAAGGGGAGGTCTAGCGAAGAAGTATGAATGACATTCCGGCGAGGGAGAGCGCACACTAATTGGGTCAGTGGACTGTACACTCGAGCAGCTGAGCGAGATACTAAAGAGATGTTGTTACTAATGTGGATATTGTTTTTGAAATCCAAATCAATCACTTGCTTCGAATTTCAAAACCTTGCTGAGGATAAATGAACCCTTATTGATCTACGATAAATAAGTATTCATAATTTATTATTATTATTACTGCAGCCCAGGCAGTACTTGTGGAAGTTGATGAGGATAAAGGCAAGGTAGCGTGTCGCAATGATTGCCACAGAAGTAGCAAGTGGTAGCTATTCTTGAAAACGGCCTGGTAATCTGAGTTCAAGGCCAAATTGTGTAACAACTTGCACCAGAAATGGAATCATAAAGGGATGGTCACGAGTTACTTGCAACCGACCTACGATTGAATCACCCAATCAGGAGAGACCACGCCAAGATCATGCGATGGATGGCGTCAGTGGTAAAAAGCGCGCGGAATTGATTATCTAAAGAACCGCCGATCGGAATTATCTCCGCACGAGTGCGCTGAGACGTTTGAATTAATTGATGAAGATTGACACTAGTCCCGTGTGTGTGTGATGAAAACTCTGGAAAATTTTTCTCAATTCACCCCACTCTTCATCCCCCTGTCAGTTTCTAATAAATTGGTCGACGAGACGCTGTTCGATGTCTTTTCGTTTTGGAGCTCTGGGAGCTAACTTCACGCCAGTTTGTGTAAAGATTTTAACGCTCTAATATTATTCGAAGTCATTTTATTTGTGAGCTCTGATGAGCTAACTTTACATCAATTTGTGTAGCGATTTTTAAAGCTCTAATATATTATTTGAAGTCTAATACTTTGTGAGCGCTGTGAGCTAATTTCACGCCAGTGTGCGTGGTGATTTTAAAACTTGAATATTATCTTAAAGACAACTATTTTCAGCTCTTAGGGGCGAGACGTGAGTAACATTCTAATTAGCGCTCCAGCCCGAGCGAAGGTCAGGCAGAGCAGTAGAGATTACCGAGCGAGATAGCGATTGTGAGCCAGTCAGACTTTTAAACTTGTATTGTCGAGCCAGTGACGATAGACTCGAAGTTGTACATTTCATGTAAATTTTTATTGTATTTTTCATGTGTGTATCGTGCGTGTGTGAGCAAGAGTAGGGAAAGTCTTCGTGATTAATCGCATAGGACTATTTGTGGGCGAATTTAGTAACTCACAAGCGATTATAGCCAGGTTAAATTATAATAACATTGAACTTTTCTTCCAAAGGGACTACAACAAGATGTCCAACGTGTGGTCAAGAGCCGGAGTGATGTCCGACGCTTCTACGAAGACGACTATGGAGTGCTAATTTTCCCGTGGGGAAATGGGCTGAAATGGAGGTCATGTGTTCTACAAGCTGAGACGGTGATGTACAACAATTGATTATTCAATTATGTAGTTAGATTGGCGGGGGAACTTTGTAAATAGTTCATTTTCTCTTCTTGTTTTAGAGTGTCTTTTTTTGTACCGACACTAAAGGTTTTAAATGTACGTTGGCGCGTGGCCAAAGTGTTTGTTGTGTATTTATTTTTCTTTTGAGTCATATTTAATGTGCACGGCGCGTGTACGTGATTTTTATCCATGCAAATACGAAACCCGTTACATTCGATAAGTGGTGCTTTATTAAAGTTCATATATTTTATAGGAAAGGGAGGTAATTACTGTAAGATGTTTGCTGAATAGGTTATTATTCATATTAGGGTTGCCGAGCGCAACGAATTAAGATGTAATTGTAGAACACCTTAGTTCTAATTTGATAGATTTTTTGAGTCCTTTTCAGGTTTATTAGTCACGGCGTAGAACGGAGGCGCCGGCAAGTGGAAAATATTTATGTCATTTTGTTTCAGGGTCTGTCAAACCCATACGTGTGACTCTGTGTGTGTTATTGTGTCAGGTGTGTGTTGATTCTACGTGTAGAGGGGTAGAGGTCCTACCGCCCTCATATTTTTGTTGTTGTTGTATTTTTTTGATGGAAAGGCAGGGTGCTCTAGGGAGACCGCTGTACCTTGTCCATATGCTGATTCTTGGATTTCCTAGGGGAAATGCCGGGATATTTTGTTCTGACACACACACACGTATTATTGTGCTTTGGGGCACGCTTCTTCGAGATTCGATCCCGTCCCTTTGGAGATCGAGGTCATTTTGACACGTGGGTTGACAGATATGCAGATTTCCACGAATCGCCCTTCTAGCCTGGTGACTTATTTTTTTGATAGGCAGTCCTATGTTCCGACTGGCCCCTTTAAACTTTCATGTAGCAAACCTGTTCTTTGTGATGGTTATTTTGAACCATAATTAATTGGGGAGTTCGCCATGTGTGTGACGGATTATTGCATGTTGTATGGATAGAATATTGTGTTAATAATGTAAATGTTGGCTTTGAGCCTAGTGATTTGTTTATGACTCAATTCATGTAAATTTTGTGTGTGACGCCTGTGTGGTGTAGTGGTAGTGTACTTGTAAAAATGACGGCGGTCATATGTGTATTTTCTTTTGTTGGTCACGTGTTAACTTACTTGTGTTGATTTGTGTGAGAAGTCCTAATTTTAGGCAGTAATGTTTTTGCTACAGCAGTTTTGATTCCAATTTCACGCGGAAATTATTGTGTTGTTTATTTTTAAGTATAGGAAGTGTCGGTTTAGTTTTAAGTGTTGTATAGTTGTTCCCCGCGTTTGTCTAGCTTTAAGCAATGTGGATTCGTCGTCTGAAAGTTTATTCTGGATGATGACGAATCATGCATTCGATTGTACTCATCGTGAAGCATGTAGAACAGCACGCGCGCATACATTGTCACTTTTGTTGATTTTTCTTTGGGACATTTGGTCCAAGTATAATCTCTCCAGAGATTTGGCCTAGTTTTGGCATATTTAGTTTATTCAGCGGGAGTCATATGGGAGTTTTGTTTTGTTAATTCTTGTTGTAAATAGCTGATCTGTTTATTAAATTCATTTGTTTTAACCCTGGCTTCACTTTTTCCTGCATGTTATTTTGTTATATGTTACCCTGCATGTTAATGAAGCGCTTTAACAACAACTTACGATATGGACTGTTACACCCCCCGAAACTGAGTCTCATAAGCTTCTTTGCAAGGGTTCAATATATTGAGCCCTTAAATGTATCCCTACATTTAAGTCCTCAAATAATTTTTATTACTTCAGCTACAATACAGCTCAATTGAGAAAAGTTTGGTCATCGTTGGAAATATCAGTCTGTCTCGATGAACAAAGTAATGCTGTCGATGTCGCCAACGAAGCAACGCCAAGTTAATTATAGCCGATTCTTAGAATAAGAGAAAGGCAGGTGCAAGTGAAATATCCATTGACCTGTTCAAACGAGAAGTATAACATCTTCCTGGTCTTAAAGACGACAGAAGGAAGCTCATAGGCCAACTGAGGAAGGAGTTTGTGACCAGACGAGAGAGTAGGAGAAAGGTCATCACCCCAGTGTCACCGTATTATTTGAATAATAGCCAATGAGAGCAAGACGCCAACTTTGACCGCGTTGATTGTTTGCGCGTGAATTCTGATAAATATGTGTTCCCACGATGCAATTTTCTGCACGCGAGTGTCAATTGTTTGTGCTGATTTTTACAAATCGAATGAGATGTGTCTGAAGTTTGTGCGAATATTATTACTATTTTTGTGAAGCGAATTCCCCCTTCCACGTGAAATTTGAATGAAACACATAAATACTGCGGTCTGTGAATAGACGCTGTCACAATTTTATCTATTTTTGAGCAAGTAGGGTGTCACTCTGTCTGTGGACGAGGCACTTTGAAAGGCTAACTTTTGCGGGTGCAAATGGCAGCACGTAGGACTCTGAAAATTTTATTGTGTTGCGTGACGGGCGACTTATAGAATAAGTGTTTGTGTATTAGGTGGAAAACTGTCCACATATTGTAGGGAAAGTCTACGGCACTGCAATTTAACTTCTGGGTGAACTGTGTAGCTCAATTATGCAGTCTAGATAGGAGCCTGAACATAATGATAATAATAACTTTTCTCCTACAGCAAGATGCTCGTCGCCACGACAACAGAAATGGACAGAGTCGTGTCCCACGATATAATGTCTAGCATTATGGGCTAGATAATGCAGAAGGAAGATAGCAGGGTGCCATCTCAGCACCGGGCAGTCCAGAAAGTGATGAGTACAAATTAAATGTATTTAATTTTGACGGGGAGGAATTATGAATAATTAGTTGGGAAATTGTGTGTTGTAAATAGTTTTGCTTTGCTGTGCGTAAATGTAAATTCGTTTCGCTGACATAATGATATAAGTAGCATCACGTGACTTTGTTGTAAATATTAGTTATATTTTTCTTGTGTGTTTTCCTTGGGTTTAACCCGTTGCTTTGTTTGTAGAGTGCCTGCTTTCGTGTTTCTAGCGCACATGAACGCGAGGCGCGATCGAGATTATTTACGGCTGAAACCTTAGATAAGGGTGATAAATGGGTCTGAATTTAAATTTAATGTTAGACAATGGGGGGAATTTCCCGTCTTTTGGTTTATAATAGCCCAGGCAAATGCTAGTATTGTTTTGCTATGTGCAACATTTCGTTGTCACAGAAGTCTGTAGTCATATCTTAGATATTGTTGTTTTGATTTTTATATTCTGGATCTGGAGTACAATTGGAGGTCAGTTGGTCAAGCATTGAGATGTGTGTGCTATGTGTGATAATTTCTTCGAATAGTGAGCAGGATTTGAACATGGCGATCCATTTTCCGTTGCTACTAATGCTTCAGTATACGTACCTGAAGGGCGTATTGCTGATATGTGAATCTTTATACCCAAGGTGGGTTTGTCAAGAATATGATGTTTTATGATGTATTTTGTTACGCGATTTCAGAGCCAGGAAGCTATTCAGAATTCAGGCTGAGGCTTGGAGATTCTGGTGACACTCACTATGGCACGTTGGAGCTTGATAGACCTATCAATCAATCAATCAATCAATATTTATTGTCATTTAACAACTTATCGTTGTATTAGACTACGTCACATTGTTAAAAATACATTTTCAATTTACAATAAAATCACAAAGTTATGTATAATATATTACAAGTATTATTACCAGCTCACTGAATTCTATAAAATAAAATAAGAATATAATAACACGAATACAGTAAGAAGAAGTTGATCTTCTATAGTCCATCTGGGTAGAATGTAATTTTCTCTTCAAATTCGACCAAAGTGTAAATACTGCTGTTAATGAGCCATCGCTTAATGGAAGCTTTGAAAATGTTTATAGACTCCTGCTGTAGTTGTGTTGGTAGTTTGTTGAAGATTTTAATTCCATAGTATTTGTAGTGGTCTTGTGTTTTCTTTAACCTGACATGAGGTGTATCTAGCTGGTTTCTTATTCTTGTGGTGTGTGAATGCACATCCCCTCGATTTTTATATACACTTAGATTTTCTTTAATATACACTAAGCTATGGAATATGTATATTGATGTAAGAGTCATAATTCCAAGTTCTTGGAAGTGATTTCTGCAGGATTCTGTACTAGGCTTGCCTTGTAGACATCTTATTGCCTTCTTCTGCCATCTGAAAACATCTTGTGCCCCTGTTGAGTTTCCCCACAATATTATACCATAAGTTAAATGTGAATGGAAAAATGCATAGTATGCGAGAATCATCTGATTAGCACTAACTGATTGTTTGAGTCTTCGCAATAAAAATAAGACTCGTGCTAATTTTGTACATAATTTTTGTGTGTGAATGTCCCAGTTTAATTTAGAGTCTAAATGGATTCCCAACAACTTAACAGAGCTGCATTCATGACTACTTGAAGCCAATTTGACTAAGTGAAAATAGATTTCTTCTGTTTTGTTACTGTTTAAAAATAGTTTGTTTACCTTTAGCCAAGAAGTTGATTCACCTAATAATTTGTTTCTTTTCTCTTCAAGGCAAGTTAGGTCTCTATCACTTGTTATTACAGTGATGTCATCAGCATACAGTATTGACTTGGCATTTATATTACTAACAATGTCGTTTATATAGACCAGGAAGAAAAAGGCTCCAATGACTGAACCTTGGGCTACACCTGTATTTACAATGAGCGGAGCAGATTTTTGGTTGTCTATTACAACTATTTGCCTTCTCTTGTGGAGATAGGAGGTAATTAATGATAATTCACAATCTTTGACTCCATAATAGTAAAGTTTTTGTATTAATATATTATGATCCACAGAATCGAAAGCTTTACTTAGGTCTAAGAGTGTGACAGATGTAATAAGTTGAGATTCAAATCCAGCAATCACTTCATCAACAACAGCTTCAACAGCTTGAACCGTTGACTTACCAGTTCTGAAACCAAATTGGGTACTATTAAACAACTTGTGCTCCTCAAAGAATGCTGATAATTGTTCTTTCATACACTGTTCTATTATTTTGGAAATAATTGGGACAATTGAGATTGGCCTATAGTTACTGGGGTCCATCATATCTCCTTTTTTATGGACTGGAATTGTGATGGTGATTTTCAGACACTCTGGAAAAACTCCAGTAGTAAATATCCAGTTTATTAGATAAGTTAGAGGTAATACTATGATGTCTATTATTTGTTTTAGAATAAAATTCGACATTCCATAATAATCCTCACATTTTGAATTGTTTAGTTCTGAAACTATTTTTAGAACCTTCTCATATGTTATTTGTTTCCATCTGAAGGATGGTGTGGGATTTTCATCTACCTTATGGTTTTCCAATTTCTCCATAAACTTTGTATAAAGATTTTCATATTCCAAACTTTTGACCATATTTTCAACAGAATTTATAAAATATTCATTTAACACATTTGGCGTTATTGGTGTAGAGTCCTTACTTTTATTTTTACCCAGTTCCTTGTTTATGATTAACCAAGCAGCTTTACATTTATTCTTTGCATTATTAATGAACTCATCATTCGCTCTCTTTTTTGCTGCTTTAATTTCCCTCCGATATAATTTTTTTATGTGATTATAGTTTTCTATATCCTGTGGGTCTCCTTTCTTTGCTTTAGTGTAATACATGATCTTTAGCTTCCTAATAACATCAAGGTAAGGCGTATACCATTTGGTATTATTTTTACTTTGTTTTTGATCTGGAGTGTTAATTATTTTTTTCTTAATTGGGCAGCATTTATTTAAGGAAGTGTGTATTATATTCATAAACTTATCAGCTGCTTCAGAAACATTGTTATAGCTCACAATTATGTTTTCCAAATCCCTGCTGGTCAACTCGTGCCTTAATCTGAGAAAGTTATTGTCGCTCGACATCCTAATATACTTGACTTGCCTATTTTCTGGGAAGTGTCCTGTATCAATTTGAAATGTTAGCCAGAGGCCACTATGGTCAGACAAGAGAGGTTTTGTAACACCAAAATTATAACCATTTGTTGGCACATTAGTAATAATGTTATCTAAACAAGACTTCTTTCTAGTTGGTTGGTTATTGATCAGATAAAAATCAAAAGATTTTAAAATGTTACAGAATTGTTTCTTTGCCAGTGATTCAATTAATACATGTATGTTAATATCCCCTAAACAATATATTTTATACTTTGGGAATTTTGCTAAGTAACAAGCAAACCTTTCCCATATGTTTATGAAGGCCTGGACATCCGAATCAGGTGTACGATATATGGAAATAATAATACATTTAGCTCTTGTAAACTTTACCCCAGCTACTTCAAAGAGCTGTCCTCTACAGAAATCATTTAAATCCATTATTATACTGTCCATGTTTGTAGTTACTTTCTTGAATATAGCAACACCCCCGTTTGATTTATTTTTTCTACAAAAGCTAGTCATTACCTCATACCCAGATGGAATATAAAGACTAACCTCTTCCTTCACAAGCCAATGTTCATTTACACACAATATATCTGTTGAAAGGGAATTGAGTAAGATTTCTAGTTCACCTAACTTATTTCTTATAGATTGTAAATTGATATGAAATATATTAAGCTCTTTCAAAACTTGTGAAGATAGCTCACCAGATTTGTTTTCAGTGATATTTACATCTTTAGTAAGTTCATTCAAAATTACTAATTTGTCTGTAACATTATTTTCAACTCGGATCTTTGTACAAGGTTTCTGGTTTAAGGATCCGAGTTTCCTAGAGCGTTTCCCTGCAAAGGCCAGGTAAGAGGTATAGCTTTTCTCAATTTTGAGACATCGCTAATCTCTCTCCTGATAATGCAAGCAATTTCCCTTCCTAGTGCTTCTTTCCCTTTGTGGTTAAGGTGCAAGCCATGCTTAGTAAACATTTCTCTGCTAAATTTGGAAATATCAATTACTTCACAATTTTTTAAATGTTTACATAAGCTATGAATTTGAGCATTAGTTTCACTTACAGCCATATTAACACAAGATTCCTTCATAAGATCATGTCTATAAGGTACATTAACAACAATTACTCGTGAATTATTCATTATTGAGAGCTTACCTTTTAAACTCCTGACTAATTTGTTACCTTCATTAGCAGCAACATCGTTTGTCCCTGTCACAATTACTACATAATTGTCCTTTTCCATTAGAGGATTGCAATTGGCAAGAACATCCACAGTTTTTGCACCAGGTTTTACTGATCCACACACTTGTATACAAGGATTATTGAGAACACAGATCCTTGAATATTGATAAGCTGTAGCGTGCGCGCTATGCTTTCCTTTTACTAATGAGTAGATACCTTGCCTGGTAATTTATAGCTTGATTTTGAATTAATTGGGGAGCTGCCCATGCCCTCATCTAAATATTTCAGACCGTATTAATCGAAGTGTTACTTGTAATTTTTGTATTCAGCCGGCTGAGGCATGTTATTTTTGTAGTTGCTGTTGCTTGGATTGCTGCCGAGCATTGTAATGTGTCAATTTAAAGGCCGCAGACGGCGCACCGATGTCCTTGTTGTCACGTGGTTGCTCTGTTTTGTTTTGTATGACTTAAGACCGACTGATCGGCGGTAAATAAGTGTAAATATACAAGTCGTGTATGATTGACTTTTTATGTAAGGGTAGACTATGTCAGTGCATTTATATTTTATATTAGCCATTTTAGTGGGTATTCCCATAATTATCATGATTCCCAACTCGCAGCACGGGGATTCACGACTTAATCGTGTGGTCGATCGGAAGTGAATTCTCGTCAAGTACTCAAATCTTTCTTTGTCCGACTGCGCGCACAAACACAATAAACATGTTTATTTTCTAATTTTGTACTTTTGATATTTTGTAAATTGTAATATTCTCTGAGGTGACATCTTCGTACGCCTCGTTTTACAACTGTCTAAGTTGTTGTTTATGAGGTAGCTCTTTCTTAGGCTGGTGTTTGAATCAATTCTTTTATTTTGACGGCTGTCGTGGGCTAGGGATGCTTGGTGAGCAAACGCACGCGGGACTTTCCGAGTTCTCAGCTGGTTTGTTGGCTTTGTGTTCACAGTCTATGAGTCGAATGTGGGTTACTGGGTCATTCGCACGTCACTTGTGACAGGCCAATGACCCATGGCACCATACGAGGGTGGATATTTTATTGTTGTTCTAGTATTCCGTACTAAATTGTTTTGGTTTTAACCTGTCATATATTTCATTTATAACTTTAAGTTCCTTTATGGATCCTGGAAATTATAAGAAGCACGTTCTCCTCATATTACTTTTTATGGACCGATCACGACCCCGAATGTCTGTCTTGTGTAGTGCTTCTTTTTCCAAGGTTACAATATAGTTATACTTTATATTTATTCAATCGGAAAGTGCCCAGATATATAGAGTAGAAGTTAGTACCCATTCTGTTGCCTGATGGCCTTGTGTCATATGAAGTGAAACCGACTATGAAGCGACACGGCATAACGTAGAACTAATGATTTGTTTGAAACGAATAAGGATCTAGGTGGCGGTGAAATGAGATATAGATACTCTGGTAAAAGTTTGTTAGTTGATTGTTTGGCATCAAATGTATGCATTCTGTTATATAATACGACGAGCTGCTACAAGTATTTGTGAATGTAATTGTATTCTAGAAAGGATTCACATTCTTATATATATAACGGAGAAGTATCCGTAAAGGGATTCTTCATAACAGGAACCAGAGATATCATGTGGATGAAAATAAAGAACACCTATATGAACGATATGCCCCATATATCATGTAAGGCAAGGTTAGCTAAATGGAAATGTAATGTACGACGCTTTCCGGTTAGTAAAACATAGTTCGATTCATGAATTATGATAAATTTACCTTGCAATTACAAAGTGATGAGATTATTTCAATAGTTACTCTTTATACGTATGATTTCTAGTAAAGGGGGAAGAGTGAGTTGCCATACAGCAAGCGTATTGTCCTGCTGCCCGGGAGTAAAATCTCATGTATTTTATATTTTATTCTCATTATAGTAATGAGTGGCACACAATAGAATTTATTTACGGGTCAGAACTATTATAGCATTGAGCTCGTTGTATTCAAACCACTCTTTCAGATTATCGGCTATCTATCTATCTATCTATCTATCTATCTATCTATCTATCGTATGGCTATGAAAAGCTCTCTCATTTTACTGCAAATATAAAATGTTGCTTTAAGCTCACTGTCATTCTTTTTATATAAGAAATCGCACACAAGTCCTGTAATGACCTTTAAAGCTCTATGCAACCCTTGCGCTGTACAAATTTGATCCTTAAAAATTTCGAAACATGATTCGACAAATTCTTTCGGGATTAAACTAAACATATCGGCAGCGGCAAAATACATTATTAATATAAAAATATAAAACATAAAAACACTCTCACCTGAGATTTCAGCCGTAGACTTCCCAGCAATGGTTGCTCTCTCGCACGTTCTTGGTTTTCAGCAGTGGTTGAGGTTTTTCCAAATACTCTAAAAAAGAAATAAAATAAACCACCATAAGTATATCAATTCCAAATAGTACATTTCATAAACAAACAAAAAATAACAGGTTATATATAAGAGAGAAATCTTACCTGGGTTTTGTAAAAAGCCTTGATTTTGCCTTCTCTTGGGCTGGAGTGTAATGGTTTCCGACTCTCTCTCTCTCTCTTTCGCCCCAACAACAGGTATATAGTTTATCAAAAACAAACAGAATTAAACAATCCATGAATAAAATTGTAAACAAATAATAATTTAAACATTCATTAGCATTTACAAAAACTAAACAGCATTAATAATACACTTACCTCTCAAATATATAATTTATCCAATATCGTCACTGACTGGGTTGAGCACACAAATCCAGTAACTTTTAACACGGTTAATACAGAGCCTATGTGCACACTGTAATGTTTACCACAGTAATGACAGGCTATACGCCATGACATCCACATGTGTCTCTCACCCAGCCCCTCCCCTCCCCGCTCCTCTCCGCTGCACACTTCCGTTATCGCTCTCACAGGGTTGCCAGCTCCTTCAACCTTCATCTACCCTCTTATGGCAACCTAGCCGTGTTGTCAGCTCCGCTCACATTCCTCAAGCGTGATAACATTTCATATCCTGCCTGCCAGTTCCAGCTAGCCTCGAGCAGATTTCTTTGCTGGTCTGGCTTCCAGCGACACACACACAAAGCAAGTTCTATTGTCAAATATAAAGCCAGATTCATTTGCATCATAGAATTATCATTTGTCATGTGACTCATCGCCGTTTACTAACACGTTAAAGATCCCCTTCAGAGGATAAAAAATCTTAGCTCGCTTCACGCATTTTGGGGGTATTCTCCTTCATCCGACCGTCATAGGAAATATCGGAAAAGCGAACCCTCGCCCTATCGTAGACCGTCCCGCCAAAATATCAATTGCTCAATTGAACACGGCCACCGTGGCACGTGACAGGCTCGTTCAAACACACCCCAGTGGTACCGTCTCTCTATCTACAACCACATTTCATGAAAATTTAAAAACAGGTAAAAAATTAATAAAATCAACATTTATGGCGTAGGCCCTTTGTGAATTTTTTGAAAAATAAATACTACCACATTTGAAGGTGGGTGTCTCCTTGAGTCCTACGAGCCCTCTCACAAGGCCCTAGCATCATTGGTTCGTGAGATATAACAAAAGCCTAAAATCACGTTTTTATCCCAAAACCATTTTCACATCTAGTTCCCACAGGCATCCTCGTCAAGAACGCAGCGCAACGAAACAAATGACATGTCAACTTTTGTTCTAGCCTTATGCGTTCACGAGATATCAGGAAAAGGTCAAAAAACACATGTTTACCCCAAAATCTAGTTTCCAATAATCTACCGATTAAAAAAAACTTCACCATCAGATAGAGCGGGAAAAATGCCATCTAAACGACCCCTCACTCGACCCTAGTCCTTCACCCATCTAACCCTTTTACATCATAGCCATACGTATTCAAGCACGCACGCGACTGTAAGGAGAACTCTCCTTGCCACACTACTACCAAGTTTTTGTCCTAGAGACTTTAAATTTGGTTTGTGGTTAAAAGGGGTAAAGACCTTTCATATATGTCAAACAAAATGTTTTGTAACATTCCTAGTTTTCAAAATAGAGCCAATTTCAAAATTCAAAGTTTTTGAAAAACATGTACAAAATATAAAGTTTTGTTCTAACAATAAAGGGCATAGAGACCTTTCGTTTAAGCCATTACACAATGTTTTATCATGTTTGGTTTTAAAAATATTCCCTACTTTCCTAAACACAATTTTTCAATTTTAAAAAATATAACGAGTGGTCCATAGGAAAGAGGACGGCACCCCAAGTCCTACAACACCTCATTCGTCAAAATCCGACCGAGGGTTCGGGAGATATCGACAAAGTCCGCTAGAAAGTAGGCTGTGAGTTAGAACCGGCACTACACCCCTTCTATCATTAACGTTCCAATCTTCAAATTAACTGATCAATTTAAGAAATCTCCACATGCAAATTTCCTAAAATATTGACAAGGTATGAATTAAGAACTTGATAGTTTGTAATACAATTTATCCTCCAGTGTACCGCTTTTGCCAAACCCCATTTTGTTGCTGCTCTTCTTTGTTCTCCTTAAATACACATTTAATAACGGAAATGTATTCTCAATCGATTAACATTAACAACGAAGATTACGGGTACTAAAATTCATGTCGCCTTGAAGGCTTCGTATCTGACAAGTATTTCTGTGCGCATGATAACTTAAATATTGCGGATGTGCACAGTTTGGAAAATCTCGTTTTCATTGCCCTAATGAATTTATAGAAATGTAGGTTGGTATAACTAGAATATTCATCTGCTGGCAAATACGAGAGGTGGGTTTTTTTCAAGCTCCGATGGACTCTATAAAAATCATTCACGACCGCACTGTGCCAAAGTTACGATAGACTTTTCATAGAATTCTGCCGTTTAGTCCAAACCAGCACTGAATGAGTTTTCACCTTTTTTTGGGAATTGAAGGTATGGTTGCGCGGGAACGCCTCGCCAAAAAGGAAAAACTACAGGAGACTGTCTAGACGTACCAACCTCAGTGGCGGCAGAATGTTTTGCCGAGGGCATTGGAAAGCTGGTGTAACGATACGATAAATGTTTCAATTGTTTTGGCGATTATGTTGAGACATACGAATAAAAAAGCAAACATTTAGTAGTAAAATCACCGGGTGCTAGGGCGCGGAAGCGGCCGCCCGCCCACGTCACACAACTGATAAAACATTTCACAGGAAGTTACAAAGATAACGTATCACTCCCACAGCAGGCACAATGAGAGTCAGACGTGCTCGTATGGTACTCCCCAAAGCCAGTAGTAGCAACTACAGGAACGAATACCTACTTACAGAACCTCAACAATTCGCTGGAGATAACTGGCATTGTCAAGAAATCTGGGAAGCAGTCGAAACATGCACAATAAAAAAGCTACAACTATTCATTCACAACATTGCAACAGACCAAGCGGGGAGCGCAAGCGTATCTGTATTCCTATAGAGAAAACATGGGAACGCTGCATTATCCGTCGCGCAATTATCAGATCTAAATCCAAGAGATATCATAGGGTTCTCTTCATATCATTTTACTAAAGATGGCAAGGCAGCTTATCCAGAAATAAAATCTAGTAGAATGGCTAAAATGGATGAACATGATCGAATATGGGCGGTTTATTGGGTAAAATCAGACATGGTAACATTTAAAAGCCAGTTTATAGCAACTGGTAAACCTGGTTACGGCATGACTAATGGCAGTCGCTCACATCCGGGAGGCGAGGAGGTTCGAATCCCCCCGCCGGCAACCTTGAAGATGGTCTTCTGTGGTTTCCCATCTTCCTTCCAGGCAAATGCCGGGGTTGGTCCCTCACTATAGGCCACAGCCGCTACCTTCCAACTCCTCGCCCTTCCCTTCCAACTTTCCTCCCCAACGGTACTTGTAGCTCACCCATTGGGTGTCCGTCTCGAAGCAGCTACAAAACTGGCGAGCCGAACATGTCCTCGGACACTCCCGGCACGAAAAGCCATACGCTAAAAAAAATTAGTAAAATCAGTTTGGTATGTCAATCTGTTATTTTTTACAGTATATCGGAACAGCCCTCGTAATATTTGTTTTTTAGATGACAATTCTCCGAAATTTGGCTGAAAGATGCAACCAACCGCATCTTTGAAAGCATATACTGGCCTTATGACAGCTGGTTAATATAGAGCCGCGAGGGTTATTACTGGAAAAGACCAGTGGAATGAAGATAGGCTGTTTAGTTCTTCACGGAACTACTTGTTTCTAATATCATTTTAATTACTAACCTACTATTAGATTAATATTTTGTTCTATTTAGTTAAACTAGGAGACATTTTCTGTTAATGTAAGACGACGATGGCTCCAATGTACTTCTGAATGAATATATACTCTGGCCGGCAAAAGAAACCAATCGCCTGAAAAATTCAACATGACCTTCATTTAAATCATAAATATGAACGCTCCAGGCCTACTTACTGTTTATAGCATGGAAGTGAGGTTAATTGCTTTCCTGGATGTATTAGCATTCTTCATGTCACTGTTTCACTTAACAATAGCGATTCATTGACAGGATGCTGTTTCCCGCGGAAACATGTGCGCGCCACCATTTTCGATCAGAGGAACATCTTCAGGCCTCGTTTCTGAATTGCACAACAACAACTGAGTATATTGATATTTTCCTATGCCAACAACTGGCAAAAGAAGAAAGAATGAAACATTGCATTGTTGACGAAAGCGATGGCGCGCACATCTTTCCGCAGGAAACAGCAGCATGTCAAAGAACCACTATTACTAAGTGAAACAATGACATGAAGAATGGTAATGCATCCAGGAAACCAATGTATTAACCTTACTACTGTAAGCATTGCCGGATTAAGGTAAAATGAGGCCCAACTCCCTCAGATTTTTGGGGCCCCTTTATTTTTAGCCTACTTTCGATTTTTGCAAAAAATGAAAGTAGACTTATGAGATCAACACAGGGCGAAAAAAGTGTGTCTGTCTGTGTGTGTGTATGTGTGTGTGTGAGTCTGTGTGTGTGTGTGTGTGTGTGTGTCTGTGTGTCTGTGTGTGTGTGAGTGTGTGTACTCTGAATGTCTGCCCCCCCCCCCCTATCAATTCGAACACCGTGAATGCGAATTGAACGAAATTTGGTACAAAGGTAGCACTAGCAAAGGACACCTCAGTGACATGTTTTATATCGCCGCCATCTTGACGGAAACGTAATGGCGGCCACACAAATGTTCAAAGCTTAAATCAAATTACGACTAACCTAATCATCCGATCTCTACCAAATTTTGCAACGACATACCTTTATGGGGGGAGCATCCTTTGACCAAACCAATAGGTCATCAGCGTAATAGTTTGCGGATGGCGGCCATCTTTGTGTGAAAATCGATTCCCCCTATTAATTCGAACACGGTGCAACCGAATGGAACGAAATTTGGTACAGAGGTAGTACTAACAAAAGGCACCTCAGTGTCATGTTTTATATCGCCGCCATCTTGACGGAAACGTAATGGCGGCCACACAAATGTTCAAAGCTTAAATCAAATTACGATTAACCTAATCATCCGATCTCTACCAAATTTTGCAACGACATACCTTTATGGGGGGAGCATCCTTTGACCAAACCAATAGGTCATCAGCGTAATAGTTTGCGGATGGCGGCCATCTTTGTGTGAAAATCGATTCCCCCTATTAATTCGAACACGGTGCAACCGAATGGAACGAAATTTGGTACAGAGGTAGTACTAACAAAAGGCACCTCAGTGTCATGTTTTATATCGCCGCCGTCTTGACGGAAACGTAATGGCGGCCACACAAATGTTCAAAGCTTAAATCAAATTACGATTAACCTAATCATCCGATCTCTACCAAATTTTGCAACTACATACCTTTATGGAGGGAGCATCCTTTGACCAATCTAATAGGTCATTCACCTAGTAGTTTGCGGATGGAGGCCATCTTTATGTCAAAATTGATTCCCCCTATTAATTCGAACACGGTGGAACCGAATGGAACGAAATTTGGTACAGAGGTAGTACTAGCAAAGGGCACCTCAGTGTCATGTTTTATATCGCCGCCATCTTGACTGAAACGTAATGGCGGCCACACGAATTTTCAAAGCTTAAATCAAATTACGATTAACCTAATCATCCGATCTCTACCAAATTTTGCAACTACATACCTTTATGGAGGGAGCATCCTTTGACCAATCTAATAGGTCATTCGCCTAATAGTTTGCGGATGGCGGCCATCTTTGTGTCAGAATCGATTCCCCCTATTAATTCAAACACGCTGAAACCAAATGGAACGAAATTTGGTATAGAGGTAGCACTAGCAAAGGGCACCTCAGTGTCATGTTTTATATCACCGCTATCTTGATGGAAACGTAATCGCGGCCACCCAAATGTTAAAAGCTAAAATGTAATTACGACCAACCTAATAATCTAGTCTCTACCTAATTTTGCAACACCATATCTTTATGTGGGAAACATATTCTGACCAAACTGCAAGAACATCAGCCCAATAGTTTGCAGATGGTGGCCAAGTATGTGTGCAAATCGATTCCCCCTATCAATTCAAACACGGTGAAACCGAATTGAACGAAATTTGGTACAGAGGTAGCACTAGCAAAGGGCACCTCATATTCATGTTTAATATCCCTATAGCACGTTGTATTTCAACAAGCTCCTACAACCAACATTCAATCATACTCCTTGAAAAGGACAAAGAGTTATAACAATACCCATGCATTTAGGAGAAAGTAGGCTATATGTTCTTTACTGAACATCTTGTTTTCAAATAACTTTTATTTTTTAGCACCTGTAAATTTAATAAAATATATACAAGAGCTTTTTCTCAATATGAATAATATACTTTTTATTAAATCATATATACATACATTTCAATTGAAACTATCATTGTTATTTGAAAACATTTCAGATGATTTGATGAACAATTTAACAAATCATACTATTTTTTACTTTTTAGGGGCCCCACATAATTGGGGGCCCTAGGCCTGGGCCTAATGGGTAATCCAGCACTGACTGTAAGTAATGTACTAGGCCTCTACCGTTCATATTTTATGATTTGGATGAAAGTAATGTTGAATTCTTCAAGTGTTCCTTTTTTTCCGGTTAGTGTAGTTAAATGCGTTCTATATTATTAAGCATAAGGTATCATTGAAGAAATGAAGAAAACTCTGAGGATGGTGAGATTGGTCTGAGGACTCCACTTGCTGTTGGAAGGGTGTGTACCTTGTAAGAGGAGGGTGATGTAGGGAGGAATAAAGAAACACAATTTGCATAATGCCCGAGTCGCTACGACAACAATGGCTTGGCTCTGATGAATGACCTCCCTTGCTCGTCTGCCCCAACACTTCCCTTTCTTGTTCGCACTTCCCAACTTTATTGACATGTTCCTCTCAGCCTTGCTAATCTAGTAAAACTATTTTGCTTTTCAATCAGCCAAAAGTGTAACATGCCCAGTTTAATTAGGTTTACACCTGCTTACTTATTATACGAGTAGGCCTACACTCCATTTCGAGAAGTGAACAATTAGCTGTATGTTTCATATGGAATATTAATGGGTTGACCGACTAAATATCAATTCATGTGCTGACACTGTTAAGAAATGGTTGTCTATTGCGTTGGAAAATGTACGAGTGGTCTGTTCTGGGCCCTGCCTGGAAATTCTCAGCATAGTATCAATTTCATTACACAAATTATTCCTCATAATGAATAACATTCTATTATCATTTTTTGTTTTTTTATTTTTTATTTTTTGTTTTTAGTCGTTTACCCTCCAGGTTGGTGGAACCCACGGACTCAGCGAGGGAACTCACCGCTACCGCCTCTACGGGCAGTGTCCTAGAGCTGGGAACATCGAATCGGAAGGAATACAACTGGTGAGGTGGGATTGGCACCTCGCCCAGGCGGCCTCACCTGCAATGCGAACAGGGGCCTCATGAGGGAAGGTAAGGGATGGTGAGGATGGATAGGCAAGGAAGAGGGAAGGAGGCGGCCGTGGCCTTGAAGAAGGTACCATCCCGGCATTTGCCCGAAGACGAAGTGGGAAACCACGGAAAACCACTTCGAGGATGGCTGAGGGGGAATCCAACCCCCCTCTACTCATTTGGGCGATCCGAGGCTGAGTAGACCCCGTTCCAGTCCTCGTACCACTTTTCAAATTTCGTGGCAGAGCCGGGAATCGAACCCAGGACCTCCGGGGCGGCAGCTAACCATGCTGACCGCTACGCTACGGAGGCGACATTATTATTATTATTATTATTATTATTATTGTTATTCTATTTTTGTTTCCTTCTTCTTCTTCTTTCTTCGATGACCTCGTAGTTCCGCCCCTTAAAACAACAATAAAAAGGAAGGAAGCTTGTAGTTTAACGTGACCGTTAATCTAGAGATCATGAGCCACGGGACCTCCTTTTTACGTGGAGTCCGAACCACAGGACATGGCATTTCACTTCGAAAATCTCACATGCATTGACTGGGAATCGAACCCGGACCGCCTTGCTGAAAGGCATACAGCTAGACCGCTGAGCCTCCACGCCCCCTAAAACAACAATAACTAACTAACTTCTTTCTTCGAATGAGCCAACTATGGACCACCAACTTGATGAGTAGGGATTGGTTCGTCCTAGCCCATATCTCCTTCATTAGCGGGTTCGGTGGCGTAGTTCGTAGCATGCCGAGCTTCTATGCCCAAGATCGTGGGCTCAAACCCGGCCGAAGTCGTCGGATTTTTTAAGAGCGTTAAAAATCCCTCAGTATGCCTTCCTTCGGAGGGGAAGTAAAGCCGGAGGTCCCATGTTTTAGATTAATGGCATGTTAAAGAACCTTCCACTAATCACACCTGTGTGAAGCTAAATTGGATAGGTTAAACATTCGACAAACGCTCTTAGGTTCCGACGTTCGTCGCCAGGAACCGACTGCGATGGCATGTCGTAATCAAATTCTGAACTAGTAGTCGTTGACGGTGGCGTTTGGCGGCAAAAGTAGGAAGTACTTGAAAAAATTTAATGTTTGAATTGAAAAAAGATACACACACTAATACAGCCATCACAACTAACACCGGTTATCCGACAGATTCTACGCACACCCAAAGTACACGCGACTACATGACTGCGTTTTCGCATCACCTAAACTGAGGAACCAACCAACCGGCACTAAAAGCCATACGATAAATAAATAAAATCTCCTTCATTTTCTGATTTTGTAGTTGTTTACCTGCTTCTGACCACTTTGGTCTCTGCCCTTTCTTGAGTTTAATCTGTGGATCTTCTCTTAACATTTTCCGGAAAGCTTGTCTGTTTTGTATAACGGATTCAGAGATGTTAAGGTTTGCAGATCTTGTTTAATTTGCTGGTACCACAGTGATGTTGTTTTCTTGCAGGAGCTGACTCTGTGGATTACACTGGTCAATATTGACTCGTCCATTCTCCCAAGGTGTCCGTAGAATTGGAGGAGTCTCTTGATGACTGTGCCCATTAGAGGTTCTTGCTTTAGGTACAGATCATCGTTGGGCCTGTGATACCTTTCACCATTTATCATCCTTGGGCCTAAGATCTTCCTCAAGATAATTCTTTCCCTGACCTCTCGTTTCTGTATCAGTTTTGCTCCATTGATGGTTAGGGTTTCAGCTGCATAGAGGACCTCCGCTCTGATTACAGCGTTATAGTGCCTTAATTTCGCATTGGTGGATATGGATTTGCTCTGGTAAACTTTTCTGCAACGATTGTATGCAATATTCAGTTTCAGAATCCTTTCTTCAAATGCTTTATTGTTCTTGAGTCTTCACTGATCCATTACCCCGAATATTAAAAAAATCTCCGACCTTACGGATGCTGTTGTTGGGAAGAAGGTGGTCTGGTGCAGATTTGTCATTTGTCATGAATACTGTTTTCTCGTAAGACAACTGAAGGCCAGTCTTGGAGGCTATAGACTGGAGAGTATTGATCTGGTCTATTGATGTTTCAACCGAATCTGCTAGCATAATCTGCGAAAGCGATATAGTCCACTTGGATATTGATTTTGAGTTTCCTGTTTATTACTCTTAGACCTGTTTCAGGGAGTGTTTTTCTCCATTCCCGGATTATTTTCTCTAATACACAGTTAAATAATATGGGCGAGATTCCATCTCCCCGCCTTATTATTATTATTATTATTATTATTATTATTCTTTAACCGTATCGGTCTGCTGAGGACCACAACTGGCTTTGATCTTTGCCCAGTGCTCCTTCATACGTTGCCGGTGTTGCTCTTTTCTTTCTTCCATCCACATCTTTCCCGTCTTTTTTTTTTCTTTTCTTAAAACTCTGGTGGTCGTTTAGTTTCTTCCTGAGGGGATTTCAATCTTGAATATCTCCGCAGGTAATCTCCATCTCTTGCAGGTCACTTTCCAACTCCTCGAACCAGGCTGGCCTGGTCTTCTTATCTTATAATAGGTAAAGATCCGGTTCTTGGTTCATTGTGGTACCGTATTGATAAACTAATTAATATAAACAGGTTAAAAGTTTCGCCTGATCAATACTTTTATTAAATAGCCTATGATCACTATGTGGGACATGCTTCGAAGCCTAATTAATAGTTTTGGCCCCTTCATCAGCCGATATGACAGAGAAACGATATAAGAATATATATTTGCTTAGCACTTAAAATTCCCTTAAAATTGAAACTTGTATGGTGCACCATAAAGAGAGATTGAAACATTTTACGCCTAATATGAGTTATATCAAGAGTCTTATGAACTAGGCCTATAAACACTTTCAATGGACGCCTCACGGTGGTCTTTAGATGTTATTGAACACACAAATGTATGGTACCGGTTGGGAATTAGCAGTAGGAACACTTAATTCCTCAATACTCAACTGTCCATTTCATTTTCCCTTGGTTTACTTTTAGGTCTATTGGTGCTGGCTTGATGTTCCTTATGAACTGAATTTTCTCCAAAGAGACCTGAAGACCAGTGTTTGTTTCCCGTGGCTGCAGATGGTCAATTATTATTATTATTATGCTTGCCACGGTGGGTGAGTGGATATCGTGTCGGTCTACTAACCCCAAGCTTCCAGGTTCGCTCCTGGCCGTGGTAAGTGATTTATGAAAGGCGGCAAAAATTACGACGCCATGTCATACGAAGTTGGCATGTCAAAGAACCCATTTGAATTCATTAGGCCGTGTTCATAATGGCAAAATTAATCTCGGGAGTTTCCGTCAACACAAAGTTCCTCATTTCTCTACTAGAAAGTGCTATAGGCCTAGTGTTCAAGGAGCTTAGATATCTAACCTCCTTGATTTTCATAGTGATTCAAGGAACAACGAAAAATTCGACATGCAAGCTACCCTCCGGGAGTCAAATAACAAAGCTTGCACCCGGCACCTGAGGCAATATGATATTATTATTATTATTATTATTATCGCAGTGCCCTTGAAGCGCATATAACTTATTTAGATGATGATGCTATCTCCCAAAATCTCTTCATCTGGGCACTGAATATCTTCCATCGTTCTTCAGTCCTGGTATTCATTTTCTCTCAGAAAATGGTGGTTATTGATTGTTGTTTTCAACTCGAGTGAATGTTGTATAATTTACTCATTAATGTCAATTTCTTGAAGGTCTTTCACTTAGTCAGTTGTACTTGCCTTCCATTGAGAGAGCAAGGTTGGTAAGCCTGTCATTGTTCATTCTGAGAAAGTGGCCATAGGACTTCAATCGCCTTTCCCTGAAGGTGTCAGTGAGCTGATGAAGCTCCCGAGACTTTCGTTTGATCCAGATTCCCTCTGAACAGACTGGACCAGGGATTTTCACAATATTTTCCTGTCTTGTTTCCTAAGGTATTTAATAAGAGATCTTCCTCCAATGGTGAAGGTTTCCGAGGATTATTGAGTTTCACGTTCAATAATTGTGGTGCCATATCTGAATTTTTGCGTTTCTACATATTGTTGTTCTAATTGTGCGGGCCGACTGTAGTTTGAAAGTTCTTGTGATTCAACCCTCATGATTACTTCCATAAGTTATTTAATAAGTAATGATACTGTATTGTAAATAATAATAATAATTACAATAGTTTGTTGATTCATTAAAGGTTTCTATCACCTCTTGTACTTGGTTCTGTAGGGTTTTATTCTGATAATGTGGGTTTTTGTGCTACCTGAAATAGCGTGGGTACGAGTGACTGAACCTAAGATTAGAACACTAAGACAGAAACCACGAAAAACTATCTCTACAATGACCTAAGTGGGAATCGAACACACCTCATCTCAGTTCTGCCTCACTAGGCTGCGTGAACAGCACTCCGGCCCTCAGACAAGAATTAAATTCCTTGGAAGAGACGGGGATCAAACCCTGACTTCACAAATGACACCTCGGGATGGTGGATAATAACAAGGAGTGTATTGCACCTCCAAGGGCTCACTCTTAACAGGGAACAAACCCTGACCCCAGGGGTGACACTGTGGGGTGGTGGATAATAACAAGAGCTTATTGCACGCTTGGGTTTTCCTGAGCCATTTTCCTGGTTTTTTAGTTGATTTTAAGACAGGCTGTTTCCCTTTCGTTTCTGCCTTGCATGGCTCTACTTCCTATCAAGTCTGTGAATTCTCGTTCTTCGAGGGTTTTCTTTTCTTATCTTCTCCTTGTAGCCATAGAGTTGGAGGAGCAGTAACTCACGGGGCGGATGGAATGATAGCAGAGCCCGGGAGCGCACCAGATAAAGGTAGCACACGCAGGCTCAAGTTTCCTTTGCAACAATCCGTACAGTCTGTTCCAAAACGTTTTGCAACGCCAAGTGGACTCCTAACCAATGGCGTACGGAGGATTTCCTTCTGGGGTTCATTAATATAACAGCGTAACTGTGTACATTATTCAAGGGGCAGATGACCTTGCTGTTCCGCCACTTTATTTGACAGTCATCATAATTAAAATTATATTTCGAATAATATTCATAAAAATACAATAATTTAATAACCATTCTCTTTGCATGAAAACTATTTTAGGCCTCATTTTCTCAGCACAATAAATAAATCTAACAAATTCTAAAAAATATGGAAAAAAGAAACTAAATATTAAAACTGCAACGATGCAGTGGTACCAACATGACCATAGTTACGTGGTTGCTTGTAATATTGATATTATGTGAGAGAGTGCTCTCCGTGTTCCCACCGCCATTACTATTGACTCTCAAAATCTGCCATCTCGATGACTTTGTCTGTATGATCAATTGGAATGAATTGCAGAAACTCCTCGTGTACTGAATTATCTTTAACGAAAAGGACACACAATTAAAGCTACCGGAAACTATGGGAAAAGGTCACCGATCGCACACTTCAACAGTAAAACTGATCCATGGCTTGCTTCAACACTGTAGGAGGAGTCTCGCTGCGTGTAGAGTGCAGGACATTTACCAAGTGAGGAACATGATCATATCTATACTAATATAATAAAGCTGAAGAGTTTGTGTGTTTAAACGCGCTAATCTCTGGAACTACCGGATGGATTCGAAAAATTCTTTTTGTATATGATAGCCAGATTCAGGAGGAATATATTAGGCTACGTAGCATTAGGCTACACCTCTCAGGTAACCTTAGGGATTGATTTTTGTTCAGTAAGTCCGAAGAACAATCGCTCCATAACGGCTTCAATAATACCGAAGTCTATTGTTGCCATGTAATGCGGGCCGCATCACGTCGCCCCTACCAGTGTTCTGGTGCAGAATTGCGAGCTGCTTATAAATTGCAGTCACGGGGAGTAATTAGTGCAAAAAGATTTCTTAGGCCCCTTAAAACAGTTATCATCATGACAATAGTATGCATCTGTGTAAGGGCGATGGTGTTGGTGTAGTGTACTGAGGTTAACAGCTGCAATAAGCGTTGGTGCTTTAAAATTTACTTTCATTTATTCCAATCCTTATCCTTGAGCGCTCCAGTTCTGTAAAACAATAAATCCACCGGGCACTACTGCTAGTTTAAAATATACTGTATACAGGAGTTAAGACGCCTCACTAGTGGTCGCGTAAAACAGCTGATAGAAGGGACAATTTAAAGATTCAAGTAAATAAATATCACTCCCCCCCCCCCCCCCTTCGGTACGCCACTGCTCCTAACATGTGCCAATCGAAGGAATACGTGCAATATTCTACTGTGAGACCGATGAGACCTGAACAGACAGTTACGGGCATAACATCTGGACGGGTTGGTCAACCTGAGCTTCGTGTCTTCAAGGTCAGTAAGGGACGTAGTTCTCTTGTATGCAAATTCCTTCATTCTAAGTGGAAGAATTTGTTTCTGTGCCTTATGGACTCAAGAACAAAACCCAGCGCAATTGATGATGCATAGGCTACATGTGATTGATTATTATTATTATTATTATTATTATTATTATGGCTTCGGTGGCGTAGTTGGTAGCATGCGGAACTGCTGTGCCCAATATAGCCGGTTCAAACCCGGCCGAAGTCGTCGGATTTTTTAAGAGCGTTAAAAATCCATCAGTATGCCTTCCTTCGGAGCGGAAGTAAAGCCGGCGCTCAGTGGGTCAAAATCGAAATCTAGGGGTCAAAATTATTTTTACGTTTTAATCATGAATTTAGAGTGAAAGCAACGTACATAATTTGTTTACTTCATAATAAACATCAGTTAAGATCTTTTTAAGCTACTTCTACACTTGCAAGAAATTGTCTATGACTAGAAGTTGGATAGAGCATTCAGTTATCTCTTCAGAACAATTTTATACCCCTAATTTACTTTTAACAAAGTCACAAAGTTCCACTTTTGACATAATCGTCGAACCCAGTGCTTCAAACAGTTGTAAACGTGTGAGAACTGGTGGCGCGGCATCTTCTAAAACGTAAAATAACTAAGTAAGTTGCAAAAAGATGCAAAAAATCTTATAACAGGCGTAAACTACAAGACTTTATCTACATTTTAACATTAAGTAGAAAGTGACGCAGAGTGACGCGACTTACTAAAACTCTAAGTGAAATTATAATTTAAAAAATAACAGTTAAATATTATATATTGCAAATATAGCTAAAATTACGTAACAATTACGCCCATTAATAAGTGAAACACGTTACAAAGTTCATACCTTCAGCTGCATGTTCCATCTTAAAGCATCACACTAACCACAAAGACAACCACACCACAGCCACTTACATTCATCCTCCAATTCAGACCGCTCGAACAGTGGTGACAGATTTACACTAAGATGCGTTTATATCCCAGAATAGTGAGCGGCAATTGTATGAGAATGCTGTAGAAGTAATACATTTTGATTTTTTAATTATGAAAATAAATAATTTTGTCCTCCTAGATTTAGATTTTGACCCACTGTGCGGCGGTCCCATGTCAGAGATTTATGGCATGTAAACGATCCTACCACGGACTAAACTTGTCTGAAGCTAAATTGTTTGGTTGGATTTCGTCGGAACGATCTATCAAAGTTCCAACATTCAACACTCGGTATCATTGATATCTGGAAGCGAAAGTTGGAACTACTTGAAATTGAACGGAACTTGTAGCTCACCCTAAGGGTGCCCGCTGGAAGCAGCTACAGACTCAGGTGAGCCGAACATGTCCTCGGACACTCCCGGCACTAAAAGCCATACGATAAATAAATAAATAAATAAATATATAATTAAATAAATAAAAGTATTACTATTGTTATTATTTTTATTACATTTTGCTAATTTTCCCAGGTATACTCCAGGTAACCTAAGGCCACGGGTTTCTACCGGTTTCACACTTTTATACTCCAAGTAACGAAGCCGCAGAAATGTATATTTGCCAAATGATCAATATAGGTATTCCTGTTGCTCTCCACTAAGGCGCCTGTTATGTCGGAGGTTGCGGTAAAGTTGATTAATATTCGAAGGTGTTTGAGTGTGAGATACCCATATCAGTGGATTTACTGACACGTAAATATCCTATTCTGTGGCAATATTACACCACCCTGGCGTCTCTAAAGAGGCAGAGGTTACCAATGGCATTACTGGATTCAATAACCACATTGATTTGTCTTAAATATTGCCGTGATGTTACAATTCTTAGAACATTCTTGTTATTATGACTATTATTATGTCGGAGATGCCTGCCAGAGGGCAGGAGTGTCTGGGCGCAACAGGCTGGCAACCTGACGGATCCCACCCCACCCCACCCCACGAACAAGCGACAGGTAGGTGACGTGCGATGGAATGTGTCGAGAGAGAGCTTGGAGCAAGTGGTGGTGGAACTGAAGCCTCTCAATGTCACTCAACAGCCCTCCCACTCGATGGATTGCTCATACGGCATCAACCAGACATTTATAAAATGCCGATTATCGTTCTGAGAGTAAAATTAGTGAATAAAGCAAAGAGGAGAGATTCCGACACAAAGTCACTGAGAATAGGGAAAGACGAAATCACCAATTCTCCAGAGCAATATAAAATTAAGTGTTAAAGTGGGAAAACTTCCAATACCCATAATCAAAATATTAGCAGCTAAGTAGGGGACGTGTGGGTAAAGTAGGCGAAGATTGGGGAATATGGTGCGCGATCCTTCAATAAACATGGATATATTGTATTGTCCCTCTTATCCAGGCCACTGAGCTCTCTTCTTTAGAGGGCGGTTAAATAATATAAGAGAAATAAAAACATACTTAACCTAAACATTCAGTTCACCACAAAATACAGGTTGACTGGACTACAGTATCTTAGGGGAGTAAAGCGGCACAATATGGATTTGTTGGTAATGGAGAATGACACTTCTCACTTTTACTATTGGTTGGTTGGTTCCTCAGTTTAGGGACTGCGACAACGCGGTCGTGTAGCCCCGTGTACTTTGGGTGTGTGTAGAATCTGTCTGATAACCGGTGTTATTTGTGAATGCTGTATTAGTGTGTGTATCTGTTTTAATTCAAGTAAGGACTGCAGACATTGAATTTTTTCTAGTAGTTACTACTTTTGCCGCCAAACGCCACCGTCAACGACCAACTAGTTCAGAACTTAGTTACCAGATGCCACCGCAGTCGGCTCATGACAAGGAACGTAGGAAGCTAAGAATGTTAGTCAAATGTTTAACCTATATATAATTTGGCTTCACACAGGTGTAATTAGTGGAAGGTTCTTTAACATGCTATAAATCTATGACATGGGACCGCCGGCTTTACTTCGCCTCCGAAGGAAGGCATACTGAGGCATTTTTAACGTACTTAAAAAATCCGACGACTTCGGTCGGGTTCGAACCCGCGATCTTGGGCAGAGAAGCTCAGCATGCTACCAACTAAGCCACCGAAGCCGCTCAGTTTTACTATTTCAAGGTTTAATAGAATAATATTTGAAATGCCTAGACAACAAACACTCGTGGTGCGCACTACAATAACACAGTCTAACGTGCAGCTCGCAGGGAAGGCGCAGCGCAGCTATTTCATATCTCATTAAAATGACGACGTCATCAAACCCTGAATGCAAACAACGCAACACATCAGTCTTAATGTGATCAAGCAGGTAAATTTAGTTTTCTAAGTAATAAAGAGGTACCAACTTTTCCCCGCCAATTACTAACAACAGCATGGATACCCATTGTTGAGATACGTGAATACCCTTATTGCTTGTGTGTCAAAGCTCATGTGTTTGTAGCTAATTGAAACTGCATTCAGTGAGAATATTTATCAACCATAATGGATCTCATGCCAAAGAAGAGAAGCTCGGTTATAACCCTCCACGACTCACAGACAAACATAATAATGTTGGTATATTGACTTTCACGGCCAGTGAATTTAAACTCAGCAATTCTTCTAGGTTTGTGCCGTGTCTTGTGTGGTGATTCGCCTAGGACACCAAGCTGGCTCATCGTCGGGCTCTTGGTGTCCCCGCCCGGACCCCCACACAAGACACGGCACAAACCTATAAAAGTTCCTGAGTTTTAATTCACGAGCCGATAAAGCCAATATATCACCTTTTTGGAGGCCTTTATAGGGAGGTGAAAGGCTGATTGATGTTTTAGCTCTTGCAGTTAAGAGCATCATAAGAAGGGAGGTAGCGCACAGTTCGCTACTCCTGTGGGGGTCCGGGCGGGGACACCAACAGCCCGCTGATGAGCCAACTTGGCGAAACCCCACACAATACACGGCACAAACCTAGAAGAATTGCTGAGTTTTAATAATAATCTTATTTGTTTTACGTCCTTTTTAACTACTGCGGCTTTTAGAGACTCCGGAGTGCAGGAATTTTGCCCCGTAGGGGATCTTTAACGTGCCACGGTGGGTGAGTGGTTGACGTGTCGGTGTACTAACCCCAAGCTTGCAGGTTCGCTCCTGGCCGTGTAAGTGATTTTTGAAAGGCGGCAAAAATTTACGACACCATGTCATACGATGTTGGATTGTTAAAGAACCCATTTGATTTCAGAAGGCTGTGTTCATAATGGCAAAATTAATCTCAGGAGTTTCCGCGAACACAAAGTTCCTCATTTCTCTACTAGAAAGCGCTATAGTTTCCAAGGAGCTTAGATATCTAACCTCCCTGACTTTCATAGTGCTTCAAGGAACAAGGAAATTCGACATGCAAGCTACCTTCTGGGTGTCAAATAACAAAGCTTGCACCCGGCACCCGATGCCATGCGATATTACTATTATTATTATTATTATTGACGTGCCAGTAAATCTGACTGCGTCAGGATTCGATCCTGCAACCTGGAGCACAGCAGGCGAGAACGTTACCGCTGAGTCACGCAGCCAGCCTGAATGTAATGTAAGTTTGGGTGCTGTTTGCAATATAATAAGGAGGGAAAATGAGAAAGCCTTGCCGAAACACATCAAACAGACAGGGAAGTTTCCACAAAAGAAGATGTTTAGGAGCTGTTTTACATCCACGGGCCCTAAATGTTTCGTTCCTCCTCTGAAAATGGAAAGTACGTTAAAACAAATACAATATTGTAACTGACAAGGAGAGATCGTCATGTGGTTTACTGGAAAAGCGTTCAAATTTGGAGGGTTTGTTCTTCTTAAAAAAATATTATTTCCTTATTCGAGCACTATTGCCAATGGGCCTGTTCAAAATTGAAAATCAATCCTCAAACCTTTGTAGTCCTATTCCCGTGTACTTGGGCGTGGGGAATTGAAGGTTTCGCGTTCGAGTCAGACCTTGGTCAGCACCCTTTTTTTCTATTACTGATACATCCCTTATAGTCTTATGTATTTTCTATAACGTATTTGGTGTGGTCTCTTCGGCTTTGGAGCTATGTACAATATTTTAACATCATTATTCGTTCGTGATAGCCTCCGTGGCTTAGGCGGCAGCACGCCGGCCTCTCACCGCTGGGTCCGTGGTTCAAATCCCGGTCACTCCATGTGAGATCTGTGCTGGACAAAACGGAGGCAGACAGGTTTTTCTCCGGGTACTCCGGTTTTCCCTGTCAAAATTTCATTCCAGCAACACTCTCCAATATCATTTCATTTCATCTGTCATTCATTTAATCATTGCCCCAGAGGAGTGCATCAGGCCTCGGCACAGTTCATATCCTCGCCGCTAGATGGGGGCTTCATTCATTCCATTCCTGACCCGGTCGGAGACTGGAAGCAGGCTGTGGATTTTCATTCATTCGTCCGTGACGCTTGAACGTGTTGTAAGATGTATTCGTTAGAATTTAAATGCAGCATGGCCGACGACGCTACGTTCATTCGCACTGCGCCGAGTCTAACCTTCCCTCTGTCCCACTCTGCTCCAGCATCAAGCTAAGCTTTCTGTATGTAAATAATAACGTACATATTAATTTATGTAAATATAAAAAGCAACAACAAATAATAAAATACTTGATGTAATCTGCCAACTTAAATATTGTAGCACAAACATAAAATAAAAGAAAAAATGTCAAAGAAAGATAAAGAAAAAGATCAATGTAGGTTCCGGTCACGGTGACTTACAATTCGAACGCCAACACGCTAGCGACTACGCCACGGAGACGAGCCGGGAACGTGTGCGGGAATAAGACTACAAAAGTTTGATTGATTTTAAACGTTCAATTTTGAGAACACTAAGGCCCATTGGCAACAACGCTTAATCAGGGGTAAAATATTTTTTATGAAGAGCAAACCCACCAAATTTGAACACTTTTCTAGTAAACCACATGGCGACCTCTCCTTGTGAGTGTCACGCAAACACACCTGTCTTTGATAAAGCCAGCAGACGCTGAATGTTTACGAGAAGCGTAGACATGTCGCGTCAGTACTACCGTTGTGACTCTGTGAGGAAAGCAATAACAAACTACCTAAACTTGTAAATAATAGTACATGATGCAACGAGCCTACAGTATAATGGCAATAATTAAGACAAGAGTACGTTTATAAAGCGAGTTTTATAATTTCCATACGAGTGTCTTAATTACCATTGTAGGCGAGTTGCATACGACTGTTTATGTTCGACGATAATTAAACTATTTTATGTTCGAACATAAATATTCATAAATATCTGTCGAGATTTCGCCAGTTGTATGTACTGAACAGAGCGCGTGGGACGCAGAGAATACCTTGTATTTGACCATGGCCTCCTCAAATACCCCACTAGGACACTAGAAGACACGCAGTGAAATTTAAAATAGGAGGCCGTGGAAGTCAGCGCAGATACGATGCTATCCTTACCTAATTGGTCACCCAACTGTTTCTTGAGCTCTGATTGGTGGGAGAAACTGTTTGATAATGAAAAATAGTTTTATAATAAACCTCATTATGATACAGTTTTCTGACATATAATGTTTACATTTCGACATCGTTGAACATAAAGGTAACCATCGGAATAACAATTTAAGGGCACATAACCACATCTCTCAATTTGATCTTCGAAGGCTTCGCGGTACAAATCACTAAAATCAAAACCGGGTGAGTTAGCCGTGGTGGTTACGGCATGACTGATGGCAGTCGCTCACATCCGGGAGGCGAGGAGGTTCGAATCCCCCCGCCGGCAACCTTGAAGATGGTCTTCTGTGGTTTCCCATCTTCCTTCCAGGCAAATGCCGGGGTTGGTCCCTAACTATAGGCCACAGCCGCTACCTTCCAACTCCTGAGTCCTTACATTCCAACTTCCCTCCTTCCCTCCCCAACGGTACTTATAGCTCACCCATTGGGTGTCCGTCTCGAAGCAGCTACAAAACTGGCGAGCCGAACATGTCGTCGGACACTCCCGGCACTAAAAGCCATACGCTAAAAAAAACAAAAAACAAAAAAACTAAAATCAAACCGAAATGATGGTAAGCCACATATTTATTCCTTATTAATTTCACGATTATGTTTTGCAAACAAAAGCTTGAATCTTTTGTATGGTAAGTTATTCAAATGTAGTCGCCTCCGTAGCGTAGCGGTCAGCATGATTAGCTGCCGCCCTGGAGGTCCTGGGTTCGATTTCCGGCTCTGACACTAAATTTGAAAAGTGGTATGAGGACTGGAACGGGGTCTACTCAGCCTCGGGTGGTCCAAATGAGTAGAGGGGGTTCGATTCCAACCTCAGTCATCCTCAAAGTGGTTTTTCGTGGTTTCCCACTTCGTCTTCAGGCAAATGTACAGTCCACGGCCGCCTCTTTCCCGCTTCCTTGCCTATCCATTCCAATCTTCCCCTCTCTTCCCATCCCTCATAAGGTCCCTGCTCACTTTGCAGGTGAGGCCGCCAGGGCGAGTTGCTGATCACACCTCCCCAGTTTTATCCACTCCGACCAAGTGTTCCCAGCTCTAGGACACTGCCCGTAGAGGCGGTAGTGGTGAGTTCCCTCGCTGAGTCCGTGGGTTCCACCAACCTGGAGGGTCAACTCGTTAAAATAAAAAAGTTATTCAAATTAGTCAAGTTAAATTTAATATCAGATAATAACATATGTACTAGCAATACTCCATCAATTTATTAGGGGAATTATTATTATTATATGAATCGCAGCCAATGGCCCGAAGGCTAACAGCAAGTTCAATATCAAGTAGTTCCAACTTTGGCTACCAGAGACGCCACTTTCACTGACACCTAGCGGCGAATGTTGGACCTTCATAGAGCGTTTCTAACCAAAAAACCTACAAATTTTGCTACACACTACCAATTGTAGTGGTAGGTTCTTTTACATGGCATAAATCTATGACATGGGCCCGCCGGCTTTACTGTACTTCGACGGAAGGCATACTGAAAGATTTTAACGCTCTTAAAAATCCGACGACTTTGGCCGGGTTTGAACCCACTGTCTTCGGCATAACAGTTCAACATGCTATCCACTACGACACCGAAGTCAAGGATAAACGGCATTTAGGTGGAAAACGCGGTTCTCGTCAGGAGGAAAAAAGAGGAGACATGATTTTAAATGACCAAAATAACTGACCATATGAATTAAATGTCAATAACACAAGAAGAAGATTTTATAGAAGCAGATTTTTCATTATTTTTGAACTTCATTTCTACAATGTTTTAAATTTTCAATAATACTTCAAATGTAACAGATCTGATTTTTTAAACATATTTACAATATATTTTTACCATATCCATAACAATTCTTCAATTACTGTAGTCCTCAAGTTAGACAGTATTTTGATTACGAATTAACATTATTTTAAGCAGTTTTTTTAAATGTTATGCGATGCTCTTTGTTGATTACCGGTATTTATAATTTTAATTATAACTGAAGATGGTTACAAGCTAACTGAAACTAGTATTATATACCGTTAGCTTCAATATAATAAAGATGAATTACATTTTAATTCAAGGGGTGTCCAAAAATTGATTCGTAATAAATTAATTTATTTCACCTTTTCTTTCTCGTAACTATTAACATTAGTGTTTGCGATCATTATTATACTAGTGATAGTACCCGGCTTCGCCCGGTGCAATTATTTATTTCTTTTATGAACTGACACAACAAACTTACAAGCTAACAGGAAGACATATTTTAACAAGAAGTTCCGTGACGAACTAAAGAGCCTACTTTAAAAAAAATTTAAGATTCATGCCAACGATTAATCTAAATGGATCTACTCTAGAATAATGACGAAATTAACTTGGTAATATCGAAATGTATAATTAGTTAGAAATACTGTATACCTGGCATAATGTAGCCTAATAGAGAACTACAGTTGGCAGCCCTGGTGACTGAATATATTCTTAGTTCCATCTCTTAAGGTACAGAATACAAAATTTGGTTGAAGTCCAATGGATAGCATGGACGTTCCATGCAGTTAAACATTGCATCTAACAGCGCGCGTACAATCATGTTGGCATCAATGACATACATGCATGGGTCAGAAATAATCTGAAATAATATGATCTATTGTAGTGTCAATTTAGAATGAAATCCATTGGTTAGTAGATAAGTTACATGCATTTTAAAATTGGACCTATCAGCAGGCTTAGAATCATGTTGGCAGCACTGGCGTAGGCCTATATTAGTTACTCCAAATTAATCTAGAATGCCAGGTACTATACGTGCGCAAAGTTTAGAGCTATTGGCTTGCATACTTTCTGATATATTGATATTAAGGTAACAAAAATAGAGACAGTATTTATTAACGGTTGGCAGCCCTGGTTGCTCCTAAATATACTCATAGTCATATCTGTTATGGTACACATAACACACACGAAATTTGGTTGAAATCCAAATGATAGTATAGAAGTTACGTGTATTTAAAGTTGGACCTCTCAGCAGGCTTAGAATCATGTTGGTAGCACTGACGTATATAAGTAACTCCAAATTAATATAGAATGCCAGGTACTATGCGTGTGCATAGTTTAAAACTGTCTGCTTGCATACTTTCTGATATATTGGTATTTGGATAAAAACAAGAGGAAGTGCAATTATTAACAGTTGGCAGTCCTGGTGGCTCTTAACAATATGCTCATTCATATCTGTGTATGTACACTTAGTACATACGAAATTTGGTTGAATTCCAATTGATATTGAGAAGTTGTATGCATTTTAATATTGAACCTATCAGCAAGCTTATACTCATTTTGGCAACACTGCCATGTATGGCCTCCTGGAAATTAAACTGCAATATTATTATCTATACATGTGCCAATTTTGAAATAGCTCCCATTCAAACCTTCCAAGATATCCAACATGGAGCTCAAATTTCAATTGTGATTTTTCAGCAGTTGGTAGCACTGACATCATTTTCAAATATGGCCGTGAGATATTCAGGTATAGATCTTTACTCCTACCAAAATTTGTTTCGATTGCTCCAGCCGTTTAGGAGTTGATAGGGGGACACACACACACACACACACAGCCAGCCAGACAGACAGACAAACAGACAGACACACATTTGCCCGATCTCATGTCTACTTTTTCCTCATTTTTGCAAAATGTGAAAAGTAGTCTAAAAATATAAGTTTTTGTGGTGGTGATAACTAGCACAGTATAATGGACGTAACATTTAGGTTATTCCCCGGATTAATAATGATAATAATGAATAGGGAAATGGCTATTTACTAACTACAGTAATGACACAAGTAATTTTCAAACGAATTGAAAAACAAGATGTTCAGTAAAGAACATATAGCCTACTTTCTCCTAAATGCATGGGTATTGTTATAACTCTTTGTCCTTTCCAAAGAGTATAATTGAATATTGGTTGTAGTAGCTTGTTGAAATACAAAATGAATATGAGGTGCCCTTTGCTAGTGCTAACACTGTACAAAATTTCATTTAATTCGGTTTCACCGTGTTTGAATTGACATGGTGAATCGATTTGCACACATACATGGCCGCTATCTGCTAATTATTGGGCTGATGACCCTGTAGTTCAGTCAAAAGATGCTTCCTACAAAAAGGTATGGTGTTGCAAAATTTGGTAGATATCAAATAGTTAAGTTGGTCGTAATTTGATTGAAGCTTTTAACATTTGGGTGGCCGCCATTCCGTTTCCGTCTAGATGGCGGCGATATAAATCATGACCCTGAGGTGCCCTTTGCTAGTGCTAACTCTGTACCAAATTTCGTTCATTTTGGTTTTACCGTGTTTGAATTGATAGGGGGAATCGATTTGCACACCTACATGGCCGCCATATGCAAACTATTGGACTGATGACCTTGTAGCATGGTCAAAGAACGCTTCTCACATAAAGGTATGTTGTTGTAAAATTTGGTAGAGATCAGATGATTAGGTTGGTCGTAATTTGATTTAAGCTTTTAACATTTGGGTGGCCGCCATTATGTTCCCGTCAAGATGGCGACGATATAAAACAAGCCACTGAGTTGCCTTTTGCAAGTGCTACCTCTGTACCAAATTTCATTCAATTCGGTTACAACGTGGGGGGGGGCAGATATTCAGAGTACACACACTCAAACACACACACACAGACACACAATTTATAAGCAGCGCAAAATGTAACTATTTTCGCAATTCTGCACCAGAACACTGGTAGGGGTAACGTGATACAGCCTGCATTGCCAGCCAACAATAGACTTATTAAAATATTCTTACAGTTACACTATTACGGACATGAATGGTTCTAGGGCCTTAAAACGTGATTTTCAAGTTCCTTTTGGCTGTTATTCTAAATGTAGGGAATGGAGAGGGTTATCCAAAATGTCAAATGAACAGTGTACGAGCAGGGTTCCAAAAAGCATCTACAATTCGGTGCAATTAAGTGAAACGGTGTGGATTTGTTCCAAAGGGCCTAAATGCAGAGACTAGAGTGGTCTGTCCTAAATTTCAAGTAGACAGTGTTGCTCGCGGTAAAAATCCCTCAGTATGCCTTCCTTTGGAGGGGGAGTAAAGCCGGCGGGCCCATGTCATAGATTTATGGCATGTAAAAGAACCTTCCACTAACTAAAGTTGTGTAAAGCTACATTTGCAGGTTAGGTTTGATTAATGCTCTGAAGTTCCAACATTCGTCACCAGGCGCTGGTTGCGATGACATCTAGTAGTAGCCATGTTCACAGCTAGGTGTCATGGACGGTAGCATTTGGTAGCGAAAGCAGGAACTACTTGAAATTATCGTCTGCAGTCCTTACTTGAATTAAAACAGATAACACACACTAATTTAGTTATCACAATTAACACCGGTTATCAGACAGATTCTGCACACACCCAAAGTGCACGGGGCTACATGACCGCGTTGTCGCAGCTCCTAAACTGAGGAGCCAACCAACAGTGCTACTCCTCGGATTCCAAGGGGTAAGTATGCAGAATTTGGTTCAGATCGGTGAAACGGTGTTGATTTGTATAAATACCAATCAAACAGGCAAACAGACAAACAGACAGACAATACAATTATAGAGATTCTCATAAAAAGCAATATTTGAAAAAAGATGTTTCCTTTCCTTTCTTCATATTCATTTGTTGACTGGGGACATTGCATTAGACACGCGCGCTGAGCCTTAGTCCGTTATCACCCGCCCCCCCCCCCCCCCCCCCCCCAGGGGCCCATATCAAGTAGGACGTGGTTTGGCGATCACGGGACTCCAGCTGGGTCTGGCATTGTTTCCACTTACTTGTGCCGGGCTCCTCTCCGTCTTCTCTACTGTCGACCTCTCTTTGGACAACTCTTTTTCTCTTCCAACCCCGACTGTATTAGGGTATCCGAGGCCTAGGGAGTCTGATCCTTTCCCGCCTTAATAGGCCATTTTTTCATCTTGCCCGATACCCTCATTCTGCGAGGAGTCAGCCTTCTTTTTCTTTTCCTGTTATCTCTTGCCTTCTGCTCAAGACCCTCAAGGAGGCAAGGTGTATGTAGCCCCTCCACTTCTGGTGCACCCTGGATATTGCTACACCCTTAGGGGCTCACGGCCGGTGAGTTCGGGAGTTGGCAATTCCCAGGGATTCCTGAGCTGGGTCCGTTTTGTCCCCTTTTTCCTCTGAACTTGGGGCGGGCCCTCTCCTCTTTTCCCCTTTCCTATCTGCCTTTCATGGTTCTCCTTTCTACCAAGTCCCTCAGTCCTCATTCTTCGAGGGTTGAGGGCATTCCTTTTCTTCCTGTCCTTTATTTGCCTCATCCTTTATTTGTTTACCATTTCTTCTTCTAGTTTGTAAGTCTGTAGTTAGTATTAGTTATAGTTTTCATTCTCATCTCATCTTTCACTATCACCCAAACCATTAGGGTCGATAATCTAAATGTTAGGCCCCTTAAAGCAAGAATTATCATCGTCATCATATTTAAATGGGCACAATATTGCGAGTTTATTATTCCGCTATTGAAGCCGTCTGTGGTCTCAAGTTGCGTGGGATTGCCTGGAGTTGAAGATTAAGGTCACTCATACCAGCCACGCCGGAACTGGGACTCGAACTCGATACCACCGAGCAACGTTGTTTGAGAGAATAAGTGGTGGCCCTTGTACCGTTGCTTTATAAACGAAGGAAATGCAAGTGGGCAAAAGGTAGCACTAACAAGTTATTGATTACACTCTCACATCATGCGCACACAAACACGCTGGAAATAGAATTCAACGTGAAGAATTTGTTATGAAGAAATTCAGTACCGGTAATGAAATAAGTCATTAACTTGCATTTCTCGTCAGAAAGCTGTTTCCAGGCCTCTGACAGCCAAGAATTATGGCTGTAAATCACTCGGAGCCTTTCCAAAGTATGTTCCATTATGACGTCAGCGAATACAAACTTCTCGTAGCCAATTTTACTGTAGTGGCTTGAGACCACATCAAAGCCTTCACTTTAAAGAGGTACAGTCGACAGTCGCCTGCGTTAAAGGGGAATAGCCTTTGGTCTGGTTGGCAGAGCTTCTTTAGGGTGATGGAGCAAAAACATCATGTTTTTAAATTTGGATTCTGAAAAATTACACTTAAAACGGTAACGAACCGTCCCCATATCACTTCGAGCAATTACTTTTAATTTTCACTCTTAGTTTATTCTTACTGTGTATACTGTATTACGTCAGACTGATGTGAAACCTAACATGATGATGATGATAATTCTTGTTTTGAGGGGCCTAACATCTAGGTTATCGTCCCCGAATGGTTTGTGCGATAGTGAAAGATGAGATGAGAATGAAAACTATAACTAATACTAACTACAGACTCACAAACTAGAAGAAGAAATGGTAAACAAATAAAGGATATGGCAAATAAAGGACAGGAAGGAAAGAAATGCCCTCAACCCTCGAAGAATGAGGATTGAGGGACTTGGAAGGAAGGAGAGCCATGAAATGCAGATAGGAAAGGGGGAAAGAGGAGAGGGCCCGCCCCAAGATCAGAGGAAAAAGGGGATAAAACAGACCCAGCTCAGGAATCCCTCGGGATCGCCAACTCACCAGCCGTGAGCCCTTGAGGGTGTAGCAATATCCAGGGTGCACCAGAAGTGGTGGGGCTACAGACACCCTGCTTCCTTGAGGGCCTTGTGTAAAAGGCAGGAGATAACAAGAAAAGAGAAAGAGGGCTAACCCCTCGCAGAATGAAGGTATTACCATAGACGATACAAGGACCAATTAAGGCGGGGAAGTGAAAGACTTCCTAGGCCTCGTATAGCGTAATACCGTCGGGTTCGGAAGAGAACAGGAGTTGACCATGAGAGGTCGCCATGAAAGAAGACGGAGAGGAGACCAGCACAAGTGGAAGCAATGACGGACTCTGCTGGGGTCCCGTGGTCGCCAGCCCACGTCCCACTAGATGTGAGCCCCTAGAGGGGGGCTAACAATGAGATAGACACGGGCATTCTGTTTGTGTACCATTCACAAGCCAGAATAAGCTCCGGGAACCTGAACGGTAACTCACGCCAGTTAAATGTGGATGGTGCAGTACCGTATGGTTTGAAATTAAATTGTATCTATTATTCCTGAAAAACTTACGGTAGCTTGTAAATAATAGTTTAAAATTTCGCCATGCCTCTCTTCAAAACTAAATAATTTTTTAATGGCGGCATCTAGAAGGCTGTGGTTTGTAGCTATCGCTAGGATTTCAAGAAATAGGAGATCTCGAGAGGAAAGTGAAGGTTGTTTGGTTGGTTGGTTCCTCAGTTTAGGGGCTGCGACAACGCAGTCATGTAGCCCCGTGTACTTTGGGTGTGTGTAGAATCTGTCTGATAGTCAACAAAAATAAAAAAGATACGAGCCTTACAGTAGTCGCATATGATGTGTAGAGGCTAGAAGAGTAAAGAGACAAGAGATAGATCCAGACTTTTATATTACTGATGCCATGATGAACAGAACGTGGTCTAACGAGAATCAAGACCAAAGACACATAATAACGAGACTCGCCATTCACGGATTCCATCATAAGATATGCTCCATATTACGACGTGCCGCAAAACATTAAAATCATTAAGTGATTATGGTAAAAATTAATGCCCATTCGGGCGATATTTTTTCCTTTATTGTGTTTTCAGTTAGGATGTAACTTACAGTTCTTTGTTTCAATAAAGGATAACTTTAATTAATATGATGTGTAACATCTGACATGTTATCTTACCTTGAAGTTGTTACCTTTTCTATTATCCTTGACATTCATCAACACACAAACAATCTTTTTATTTTTTACACTCTCATAATACATAACAATTCCAAGACTCTCTTTTTTTTCCTTCACTGCCTACTTGATATTTCTACTCTCGCACTGCCTTCTTGATACTTTGCTGTTACAAAGTAATCCGTATGTGATGAACAATCCACATGGTACCACTGCCAGCTGGATCACATCCCTTCTGCTAAAGCAGCCAGAAGGGATGTGATCCAACTGGCAGTGCGTCTTTCACACTTCCGTCCAATTTTTCAAAATCACTCCCACAAAAATATCCAGCAACCGAGTGGAAAGATGTTACACCTCAAAAAGTCAACCCCTGGCACTACACAGCCCATGAAGGGCCTAGGCCGACCAAGCGACCGCTGCCCAGTCATTTGACCTGCAGATATTGGGGTGACGCGTGATCAGTGCATCGGGTCCCCTCGGCCGTTAATCTTGGTTTTCGTGATCGGGGCTCTGTCTCACTGTCAGACAGCTACTCAATTGTCCTCACGAGGCTGAGTGCACCCCGTTCCAACCCTCACGTCAGTTTTAAAATCCCTGACGGAGCCGGGTGAGAGGCAAGCGCGCTACCCCAACACCACGGGGCTGGCTGAATCTGTCTGATAACCGGTGTTAATTGTGATGACTGTATTAGTGTGTGTTATCTGTTTTAATTCAAGTAAGGACTGCAGACATTCAATTTTCAAGTAGTTGCTACTTTTGCTACCAAACGCCACCATCAACGACAACTGGTTTTCAACTTGGTTACTAGATGCCAACGCAGTCGGCTCCTGACTAAGAACGTTGGAACCTAAGGGCGTTAATCAAATCTAAACTATAATTTAGCTTCGCACAAGTTTAATTAGTGGAAGGTTCTTTTACATGCCATACATCTTTGACATGGGACCGCCGGCTTTACTTCCCTTCCGAAGGAAGGCATACTGAGCGATTTTAACACTCTTAAAAATCCGACGACTTGGCCGGGTTTGAACCCGTGACCTTGGGTATAGGATCTCAGCATGCTAGCACCTACGTCACCGTAACCGCAAAAACTGAAAGTGACCAGGATCCTGAGCTACCTCGTAATGTGACAATTTGCATCTTTAACGTAATTTCCTAGAAGTTTACATTTTTAGAAACATGTTATTCCTTATCCCGCCATCTTGAAACTTGAACAGCAGTTTAATAATAGTTCCGTATATAAACTAAATCTAGATATCAATTCAACAAAATGTTCAAAACCTGGAAAATAAAAAAATAAAAATTGATTCTTCAATAAACAATGAGTTTAATACGATGTACAGTTTCGATAAGGGACTGAACTCCCTAAGACCTGTCAAGATGACCAAAATATCTGACCATATGAATTGGATTAAAAACAAAACGCTATCAAGGTGGGGCTTTGAAGGTGCTTGCAGCGTTGCTATTGGTGAGTAACATTCGAATGGATTACCTAATAGGTGCATTATAGATCGCGTGACAACAGCTGCTACTGGTCCGGGACGGGATTACTTGAGAACGGAAATGAAATGATGCTCACTGCTCCCCATTCCGAGAGATAGCATGACAACGGGCCGTCAAGTTAGACCTATATTGACGTCTACATTAGGTCGTCCGTTGTGTCCCGGAGACAAGTTTCCAAATTGGGCTCATCGATCTATCATAAAATTACCGGAACGATAGCGTGCCCTGCACAAGACGAAAATTCCCCGTTTTGCCAGAAATGGATGCACTAATGTCTGAACACGGCTGGGATTCTCGACAATATTCATGATTTATGCCTCAACTCGTTTAGACCATGAAGTGGAAGAGGTTGTATGTGTTGGAGTAACTTGACTAAGAATGGACTACTCAAGTGATCAAGGCACAATGAGGAAATCACACGGGCCCAAATTCATATTGAAGGGTATTTTGTAGAGCTAGCTTGCCACGGTGGGTGAGTAGTGAACGTGTCGGTCTGCTAACCCCAAACTTGCATGTTCACTCCTGGCCATGGTAAGTGATTTTTGAAAGGCGGCAAAAATTACGACACCATGGCATACGATGTTGGCATGTCAAAGAACCCATTTGAATTCAGTAGGCCGTAAGGGGTGTAAGGGGTAGGATGTTGACAGAACTCCTACTCAAATGTCAACCTCACCTGCACGTGGTGCACCCTGCTTAAGACTGACGAGGCTCTGACGACCGAGTGACCTCCGGTATAAGAGGTCCTCCTCTACCAAGTGCCAACGGTTTCCTTGGAAGGCGGATGAGCGGGTAGAGGTTTAGGGCACTCTGTTGTCCTAGGGATGAGAAATTATCCCTGAAGGCGGAGGAACCATGATTGGTCAACGGCATCAGAATGTGGAAGGCAACGGGAAACCACCGCATTAAATATTCCAAGAAAACCCCATGGCTTTGCTCAATTTAAAATGTTCCGGAGTTTCAAGTTCCCCGTTCGGATCTCCGGGGGGAACTTGGTTGAGAGGGGCTTTAAGAAGAGTGCAATGCTGCAAGGAACATGGAATGTGAGATCCATGTATCAAGGAAAACTTGATGTAGTCAAAAGAGAAATGGAGAGAATCGGCATCGACATATTGGGAATAAGTGAAATGAGGTGGTCTGGAATGGGAGAGTTTATTTCGGATGACTACACAGTATACTTTTCTGGACAAGACAACAACAGAAGTAATGGAGTAGCCTTCATAGTTAGTAACAGAGTAGGTAAAACTGTGATGGGTTGCAACTATAAAAATGATAGAATGATATCCATCAGACTTCAAGGTCAACCTCTCAATGTTACAGTCATTCAAGTTTATGCACCAACCATTGATGCTGAAGAGGACGTAGTTGACCAAATTTATGAAGATTTGCAAGAACTACTACGGTCGACACCGAACAAGGATATCGTGTTCATAGTTGGAGATTGGAATGCTAAAGTGGGAAATCAAATAGTAGATGGTGTAACAGGACAATTTGGTCTTGGTGCAACAAATGAAGCAGGACAGAGACTCCTAGAATTCTGCCTAGACAATTCACTGATTATTACCAACACACTATTCCAGTTACCCAAAAGACGTCTATACACTTGGACTTCACCAGATGGCCAATACCGAAATCAAATTGATTACATAATTTGTAATAGTAGGTGGAAAAGTGCTATTCAATCTACTACAACAAGACCAGGCGCTGACTGTGGATCAGATCATGAATTATTAATTGCAAAATTCCGGTTGAAGTTGAGGAAAACGGCTAGAACTGCCTCATCGTACAGATTTGACCTGGGAAGAATTCCTTGTGATTATACAGTAGAAGTCAGAAACAGATTTAATACATTGCAGATTGGAGACAAAACCCCTGAAGAGTTGTGGACAGAAGTATCTGCTGCTGTTATGCAGGAAGCAGAAAAATACATTCCCAAGGAAAAGAATAAGAATAAGGGTAAATGGTTATCGGGTGAGGCACTGCAAATTGCAGAAGAACGAAGGAATGCAAAAATTAATGGGGATAGATCAGCAATGTTTGAGTTTAATGCAGAGTTTAGAAGATTAGCTAGAAGAGATAAGAATATTTTTATAACTAATCAATGTAAGGAAGTTGAGGAAAATAACAGAATGGGAAAGACGAGGGAACTTTACAAGAAAATTAGGGATATCAAAGGAAAATTTCAGGCAAAATTTGGGATGGTAAAAGATAAATAAGGCAAAGATCTAACAGAAGCAGAGGACATTAAGGAAAGATGGATGGAATATGTAGAAGATCTGTATAAGAACCATGTGTTATGGATAATGAAGTTCATGTGCCCTTCGAAGCAGAACCAGATATTTTGGAAACTGAAGTCAAATGGGCCCTAGAGAATATTGCTAAAAACAAAGCTAGTGGACATGATGGAATGCCAATAGAAATGTTCAAAGAAGTTGGAGATAGTGCAGTGAAAATTTTACATTCCATATGTCAGCAAATATGGAAAACCCAACAATGGCCAAAAGACTGGAAAAGTTCAGTATTCATCCCAATTCCTAAGAAGGGAAATTCTAAAGAATGCATGAATCACCGAACAATAGCACTTATCTCACATGCTAGCAAAGTCATGCTTAAAATCCTACAAAATAGACTACGCCAGTATGTAGACCGAGAGCTAGCTGAAGAACAAGCTGGATGTCGTAAAGGAAGAGGGACCAGAGATCAAATCGCTAACGTACGATGGATAATGGAGAAGGCAAGAGAATTCCAGAAAGATGTATATTTTTGTTTTATTGATTATGCTAAAGCTTTTGACTGTGTTGATCATAATGAGTTATGGAAAGTACTAAAATACATGGGAGTACCAGAACATATCATTAACCTCATCCGGAACTTATACTCTGATCAAGAAGCTACAGTGAGAACCATATATTGAACAACTAAATGGGTTAAGATTCAAAAAGGAGTACGGCAAGGCTGTATATTGTCACCTTACCTTTTCAATCTGTATGCAGAACACATTATGAGGAATGTGGGGTTAGATGAAGAAGAAACAGGAATCAAAATAGCTGGGTTAAATGTAAACAACCTGAGATATGCAGATGATACAATCCTGATGGCTGAAACTGAAGAAGATTTAAAAAATCTCTTACTGAAAGTGAAAGAAGAAAGTTCAAAGGCTGGACTAATGTTGAATGTCAAGAAAACAAAAATTATGACAACTACAACTGTCAATTCATGGCAAGTAGGAGGAGAAAAAATGGAGATAGTCTCTGTTTTTAACTAACTTGGCTCACAGATTTCTGCCGATGGTGACTGCAGTCATGAGATCAAAAGACGATTGCTACTTGGTAGACAGGCATTTTCAAATCTGGACAATATCTTAAGGAGTAGAGAACTAACCTTAACAACAAAGATCCGTATAATAAGGGCTATGGTTTTTCCAGTTGTGATGTATGGATGTGAGACCTGGACCATAAGAAAAGCTGATCGCCGTAGAATAGATTCCTTCGAATTATGGTGTTGGAGAAGAGCTCTTAGAGTTCCATGGACTGCGAAGAGAACCAATAAGTCAGTTTTACAGCAAATTAAACCAGCTTGTTCCTTGGAGGGCTTAATCCTGAAACAAAAACTGGGCTACTTTGGACACATCATGAGAAGACATAATTCATTAGAGAAGACCTTAATGCTGGGGAAGATAGAAGGCACAAGAAGAAGAGGGAGGCAAAGAATGAGATGGATGGATGGCTTCACAGAAGCACTAAATTCCAGCTTGGAAAATCTTCGAGAGGCAGTGCAGGACAGGAGAAATTGGCGTAGTCTAGTACATGGGGTCACGGAGAGTCGGAATCGACTAAACGAATAGAGAGAGAGAGAGAGAGAGAGAGGCCGTATCCATAACGGCGAAATTAATCTCGGGAGTTTCCGCCAACACAAAGTTCCTAATTTCTCTACTAGAAAGCGCTGTAGTGTTCAAGGAGCTTAGATATCTAACCTCATTGACTTCCTCAGTGCTTCAAGGAACAACGAAATTCGACATGCAAGCTACCCTTTGGGTGTCAAATAACAAAGTTTGCACCCAAGCCTATACGATATTATTATTATTATTATTATTATTATTATTATTATTATTATTATTATTATTATTATTATTGTAGAGCTATCGATATAATCGATAAATCGGACCGATTAACCGATTAATCTGAAAATTCGATTAATCGATTAATGTGCTTTAGTCGATTAATCGAACCTATACAAATAGTCGAGTGGTGCAGGAAAAGTAATAGTTTTGCGTAGCACAAACCCTGTGTGTTGTATTATTATTTACCATTTGTCGTCAGCCATTGTCCTCGGGCACTCCCGGCACTAAAAGCCATACGATAGATAGATAGATAGATAGATAGATAGTGAGCCATTGTAAGATTGGTTAGCTGATGCTCACGACTTTGCTTCAGAAAGATAAAAGCGATAATATCTCCCTGATTGCTTTCTTCTAAACTGAGAGATTTGCCCACCGCATTTACAAATAATAGGAAAGGAAATGCCATACAGGCTATTATTGTCGTATTACTGAAGTTCACAAGTCGTTGGTGGAACTAGAAGATGACTTTGCAGACCCTCAACAATGGTGAAAAATAGCCTACATTCAGTCCATCTTTCACATCTCGCACGCATAGCGAAAAAATTGCTTTACATTCCAACTACTTCAGTTCCGTGTGAGAGTGTGTTCACTGACGCTGGACATATTGTGTCATTAAATAATCAATCTCTATTGAAACGAATCGCGTGCCGTCACTCATTTGTTGAATCTACCCATGTGCTATCTATTGTAATATGGATTTACTAAGTCAAGGCGTGTACACAACTCACCAAAGATGCATCGCACCTGTATGAATGGTATATGAACGCATACGGGACTTTGTTGAAACGATCATAAAAAATAAAAATAAAGCTACAGAAACTTTCCTCGAGATATCCTTTACATCAAAATCCATCCAGTGGTTCTTGAGATTACCCGTAACATCCAAGAATCGGGGACATTGTTTGATGCCGTACTAAGTAGAGATTTTATATTGGCTTTCACGGCCAGTGAATTAATACTCAGCACCCAAAGTACACGGGGCTACATGACCCTAAACTGAGGAACTGCGCTATTCCTGCGCATCTTGAAATGAGGCAATGAACCGCAAAACGTCTCAGCTCATAGTTTCATTGATGCAAGTCACTGCCCAGCTTAGCAACCATCGCTCACAGAACTTCCATGAGGCCCTTATGCGCAGGAGTAACCGGTAAAAGCAAAAGCTTTCTTAGTAATTAATGAAGAAAGAACAAAGCTTTTTCCATGATCGGGGAAAGCAACAGAGTCTGGATTGGTTTGAGACTTGATGCCACCACATGCTACTGCAATCCTGTTTTGTTTAGTGCCGAAACACAGACACTAATGGGTTGGGGAAGGTCGATTACAGAGGGCATATTCGATCAGGGCAGTAGTCTTAACGTTATAAGCAGTACTGAACAAGCGCAGGGGAGTTTACTTGCGCCATGTTGGCCAGTTTCTCTCCGCAATTCTTCCCCCAGAACTACTCGCCTATCCATGGTCTGACCAAATCCATTGTTCCTTAACTTCGGAGATCTCAGGACCACGGAAGTCACGAAGCTCCTACGTCCCTAAGTGAAAGTGAAGCATCAACAACCAGAAATTTTGGTGAGCATTGTTTATTATATTTAGTTAGTTATTGTTGTTTTAAGGGGGTCATCTGCCCATTTATTAGCGTGCGGTAAATTGTTCACAACAAAGCAATTCGCGCTCAGTGAACAACAATTGAAGATTCGGGTCTCCTCAGCGAACTGCACCGACTTTTCTCACGATTACTAAAACAAAAGCGGTCGATCGATTACAAATTTTGATCGGTTAATCGAATTTTAGTCGGTTTCACTCAGTATCAGTCCGAGAAAATGAAACTTTTGAATAATATATTTCAATATGCATTTCCATTTGCTGTGATGAAGATACACCATTTTAAATTTTTATTGTATTGGTGGCGTGCAGGTCCAGTATCCGTTCATATACTATTCATCTGAATGCGATAAAATTTTGTTAAGTTGTTGTGTACACACCTGCGAATGTTTCAGACTAATAGTGCGCTACGTATTGTAAAATAAATGTACGACATTTATTTTACAATACGTAGCGCACTATTAGATTCAACAAATGAGTGATGGAGCGCGAATCGTTTCAATAAGATCCCATACTTTTTCATATAGCATTCATCCGATTGCGATGAAAGTTTGGTGAATAGTGTTTCCCGCTCCTGCGAAGTTTTCTGAGTTAGTAAATCAATTTCACATTTGGTAGCTCACGAGTAGATTCAACAAATGGGTAACGGCGCGCGAATCGTTTCAACAAAATACCTTATGCGTTCATATACCATTCATCCGATTGCGATCAAACTTTGGTGATTTATTGTGTATACTCCCGTGAAGGTTTCTGACTTAGTAAATCCATTTTACATTTGGTAGCGCAAGAATAGAATCAACATATGAGTGACAGCACGTGAATCGCTTCAAATAGTCCCGTATAAGTTCATGTTCCATTCATCTGATTGCGATGAAACTTTGGTGAATTTTTGTGCACACTCCTGCGAAGGTTATAAGTTAGTAAATCCATTTTGCAATAGGTGGCGCACGAGTAGATCCAACAAAAGAGTGACGGCGTGCGAATCGTTTCAGCAAAGTCCCGTATGAGTTCATATATCATTCATCTGATTTCGATGATACTTTAGTGAGTTGTCGTGCATGCTCCCACGAATGTTCCGGAATGAATAAATCCATTTTACAAAAGTTTAGAGACAGTTAACGGAAAAAGAAAATACATATTGTGTATCCAAAATCACTTCAACAAACAACGTTACAACGCTAGATCATCATTTGATCAGCATTGCGACGTATGCGTGGTGCAGCTTGCTATTAATATTATGTCATCCCGAATACAAATGTGAAGTCGTAAGGGAAGGTCCTACCTAGGACAAGAAGGCTCGGTGTGATATAATTCCAAGTTCAGAGAAGTAAAAGCTTTCATTACTTATACAACTACTGTACCATTCACAGGGGAAATGTGGTGGTTAGAACGTAAAAGTAATTCCTTCTCTTTTCTGTTTGTGTGGCTCAGTTTCACGTCCTATCTCCCGCTTGGGGATGTGCCAAAATAAGCAGTGGCGCTCGCTCGCATTCTTTCCGTCGATATCACCTTTTTTCACTCCCATGAATAGTTAATTTCCTCATGCAAATCCCCAGTCATGAAACCGGTTTTAGCACATTTTCATCCGGAGACTTGGGGTTCGTTTCAGGCCTAACAGGGTAAGAAGGGGGAGGTCATATTGAGAATCCCTGCTAGAATGTCATCATATACGTGCAGAGTTGACCATGCAAGCACCTGACACCAGCATATTCCCTTCCTCTAGATAAGCTATCAACTTTTCGATTTCCCCGCAGTTTGCTTTGGAGGCCGGGCTGGGGCCGTGTTTTTACTCGGCCTTCCAATTCACTTTTCTACTGTGTTGACTTTGTAGCAGGAAAATTCCCAAACCATATTGAAATTTCCTAAGCTCTTTTATATGCATATAGAGAATGATTCAATAGAGACTCCATATTAAAAGGTTTCAATTTCACTTTATTCCTCGCATTACCATACAAGATTCTAGCTCGCAATAATGGATAAATTGCTTCCTAAATGCATTCCTTTCCCGGGAGAGTATTTGCATCAAAGGATAAGTGGGGTTTTCTGACGGCAAAGAGCAGAATGAAACGTACTCGTAATACAGTTAGTATCTTTATGAGATGTTACAAAGTATGGGGCAGCAAGAAGTTTGATGAAGGCACTCAAAAGTCATATCGAGACCAGAAGCAGAATGATTAAGCCGTTAATTCTCAAATGATAAGATTACGAGAATAGTTTGCTTTTCCTTTCGCATAATGTTAACCATGAGGGAATTGTTTCCTCAGTGAGAGAAAAGTCGAGGGTTGTCAAGTCATCAAACTTCTAATAAACTTTAATTTCTATCAGATGGAAAATTGGCTTTCACGGCCAGTGAATTAAAACTCAGCATGTCTTGTGTGGGGTTTTGCTTAGGACTCCAAGCTGGCTCATCAGCGGGCTCTTAGTGTCCGCGCCCGGACCCCCACAGGAGTAGCGAACTGGGCGCTACTTCCCTTTATATGAAGCGCTCCTGCGCCTCTTAACTGCGAGAACTGAAAGTTCAAGCAGCCATAACCTCCCTATGAAGGCTTCCAATAGACGGTCCGGGCGGGGACTCCAAGAGCCTGGTGATGAGCCAGCTTGGTGTCCTAGGGGAAACCCCACACAAGACATGGCACAAACCTAGAAGAATTGCTGAGTTTTAATTCACTGGCCGTGAAAGCCAATCATCTTTTTCGAAGCATTCATAGGGAGATTATGGCTGCTTGAGCGTTTAGTTCTCGCAGTAAAGAGGCGCAGATGCGCTTCATAAAAAGGGAGGTAGCGCACAGTTTGCGACTCCTGTGGGGGTCCGGGCGGGGACACCAAGAGCCCGCTGATGAGCCTGCTTGGTGTTCTAGGCGAAACCCCACACAAGACATGGCACAAACCAAGAAAGATTGCTGAGTTTGAATTTCTATGTTTCTTACGAGGTACGATGGAAATGTAAAATAATTTAATTGAAATGGAAATGCTTTTAAAAGATCTGCCGAATGTCGTCAGACATCGCCTGTTGGAGATCCTGAAAGGAGTGGATCGTAGCCACATTCTCATATTAAACAAGCAATACAGCGCGTACAACAGGTTATAGGAAAATCTTCTGTGACATGGTAGTAGGTTTGCTTCTTATGAAAAGAGGCACTGTATCGATTTCTTTTCGAACTGGTCCATTTCAGTAAATAATGGACATACCTTTTTGACATTGGTTATTGACGTGGCTGGTCTATAAACATTCTCTATACCTTGCGCTAGGAGAGGACGTGTTGTAATTACGAGTTTAGAAGTGGCTTCGTATTGAAGAGTTTTAATGACGTAGGTTGTCAAGGAGATGGGGGTTGGAGCGTGAAATGAGAACCTGTTGAATAGGAAGTGTTGTCGCTGTACGTCCGTGGGCGATGTAGGCTTAGTGCTCTTAGGTCTTGTGTTTTACAGTATACAGTCCAATTCTTTATTTATTTATTGCGCTCTTCCTCTCATTTTACTGTTATTTTGACAATATTTCTTTTTCTTATAGATCTGTTCCTGTCCTGTTTTTGTGCTATTTGTTCCCTTGACAAACTCCTGCTGTAGTTCCTAAGGGGAATAAGCCCTAGGATATTCAAATCTCACGAAGCGGTTGGGAATAGAACACTGGACCTTCCTACTATTCTCTTAAATAAGGCGGCATATTAACTCTCATCTGATGCGGATAAATTTTAACCCTGCTCCTTGCATCTAAATGAATTCTAATCTCCTTGGACAGATGACCTCGCTGTTTGGATGTTATAATGTTATATTTGTGTATTTTATGTAGTATACCTTAATTATGACACGATATTATTAACGCTCGGACACGAAATAATAACAATCCACAGCCTGCTTCCAGTCTCCGACCGGGTCAGGAATGGAATAAATGAAGCCACCATCTAGCGGCGAGGATATGGACTGTGCCGGCTGCCGAGGCCTGACGCACTCCTCTGGGGCAATGATTAAATGAATGACAGATGAAATGAAATGACAGTGGAGAGTGTTGCTGGAATGAAATTTTGACAGGGAAAACCGGAGTACCCGGAGAAAAACCTGTCTGCCTCCGTTTTGTCCAGCACAGATCTCACATAGAGTGACCGGGATTTGAACCACGGACCCAGCGGTGAGAGGCCGGCGTGCTGCCGCCTAAGCCACGGAGGCTTTCGAAATAATAACAATAATAATAATAATAATAATAATATTATATATATATAATAATAATAATAATAATATATATATATATATATATATATATATATACGGGCCAGTTCAGAAAGAGGGAATATGGATAAAGAGACCTACAATAGAACTGTACAAACAGACAGAGACGATTACAAACAACATCAGGAAGAGAAGGGCAACATTCTATGGACATGTAGACTACATAGGATGACCGAAGACAGACTGAGCAAGAACAGTTTTAATATAGTTACGAATAGTACACTAAACACCAATTGGGTAAAGTAAACCGTGGAAGACCTCAAGAAACTAAACATCTCTCCAGAAGACATGGCAGACAGGAGCACACACAGAGAAAAACTTAGACAACAGAAGTTTGAGCAAACTCCCAGAGGGAGACAACCAGGAAAGAAGAGGGCGGAAGAGAGAAGGAGGAAGCATAGTGTTTATATGAGAGGTTTTGGGGGACAAAGAAGAAAGGACCACAATAAAACATGAAAATTGATTGTGTTGTAACGCTCTCCTTATGGGGAATAAATAAATAACAAATAGTCGTAAATGGTCTGGTGAGGAGAAGAAGGCGCACAATGAGCGGATGAAAGGATTTAAGATAAAAAGAAGTAAATAACCACCACTGAAAGCTAGATTTTTATGTTTTTAGCGCTCTCCTTAAAGGAAAATGAGCGCAAATATTATTAATTCCTTGAAACGGAGATAGGGCGGATTCAGAGAGTAAAGAAATTTAAATACCTCGGTGAAACGACACAGGACAATGGTCTAGAGAATGCTGCGGTAAGCGATAGGATCTCAAAAATGGATAGAGCCTATGGGCTTACAAAAACATCTATAACAAGAAATGCATTTCCTGGAACGCCAAAATAAAGCACTATAACACTGTAGTCGAAAGAGAATGCCTGTACGCTTGTGAATGCCTTTCAATGAACTATAGGCTAGAGAAGTTGGAGGTTCTGGAAAGGAGAATACTGCGGAAAATCATGGGCCAAATCCAGACGGAAATCGGATGGAAACTTTGGAGCAACGCCGAAGTCTACCATAATGTGGAAAAAATCTCGGCGACCATGAGGAAACGGAGGCTAATATTTCTTGGACACATGTACAGATTGGACAAATCCAGATTAACCAAGCAGTTGTTTGACTACTTCTGGAACGAAAAAACAACTACATCATGGATTAAAGAAACTCGGAAAGACCTTGAATGATCTAACATCCCAGAGGCCCAAATGTTGGAAATGGATACGTTTCGAACAGTATCCACAATTTGGAAGGGTTTCATGATGAGAGACGAGCTACAAAGACCGGACGAGCTTGGACGGCCGAACAACGGCAGCAGCACAGCGATCGCATGAAGGAGTACTGGAGACAGAGGAAATTACAACTAAAACAGTGAAATTGTAGCGTGATCCTAAGTGGTCAATTCGCAAGTAAAAATAATAATAATAATAATAATAACAATATGGAAGGGAAGTCTCGGGAGATTTATCAGCATACTAGATAGGTCACTGATACCTTGAGGGAAAGGCGATTGAAGTTCTATGGCCACATTCTCAGAATCAACAATGATAGGTTCACCAAAAGGATTCTGAACCTTGCTCTCTTAATGAAAGTCGAGAACAAGTGGCTCAGTGAAATGCCTTCAAGAGATTGGCATCACAGAGGAAGTTATACAAGATCGACTCCGGTTCAAAAGAATAATTAACAATTATAATTTTTCTGAGAAAATAAATACCGGGACCATGGACTCAAAAACGGAGGAAGATGTTTAGTGGCCAGATTTTGGGAGAAGACAATCCATCATCTGCTCGCACTCTACAGATGGGCATAACGAAGGGGAGGGCCGATAACCAGCAACGCTCTATAACCAGAACCAAAACCCTGCCATATTACAAAGTTATTGTGTTCCACAACTAAGAATCGGGGACTTTGTTTAATACTAAGTAGAGATACTGTATATATTATTATATTAAAATACATATCACCGTTTGTTTAAATGATTATATGCCTTCTTTTTCATTACCAAAATAAAAAACAAAAGATAGGAAATGTTATGGAATATTTCTGGAAAAAGGCGATTTAACCTTATATGGGTTGTTTTGGAATATTGAGAGAACTACAAGGCTTGCAGACCCCGCTTTGCGCTTAATGTAAAGCTAATTAAATGGCCTACAAATTATATTCTTAAAGTTCTACTCATAGGATCAATGGTTTCGACGCAGTTTCGCTCCAAAGAGGGTCTAAAACTAAAATTTTCAATTTTTGGAAAAAGTGGCCTATTTTAAATGTGCCGTAATTCGGTAACCAATTGACCTACAGAGCTCCAGTTGGGCTTAATTTGTCAAACATGTAATGCTCTAAACAAACTTATGGAATACCTTTCGACGAAGAATGCATGGATTAGGAGATATAGAGCAGAATATGAAACAAGTTCAAACATTTCGCGGTTATTGGTGTGTAAAATTTTTCCACAACCATTTGAGAGTTACAAACTTGGGTATACATACCCCTAATGGGTCCAAACGACATACTAACAAGAAGTTCCGTGACGAACTAAAGAGCCTACTTTTCTTAAAATTTAAGATTCACGCTAAAAATTAATCTATATGGATCTATCTAGAATAATGACGAAATTAAGTTGGTAATATCGAAATTTCTAATTAGTTCGAAATACTGTATACCTGGCATAATGTAGCCTAATAGAGAACTACAGATGGCAGCCCTGGTGACTGAATATATTCTTGGTTCCATCTCTTAAGGTACAGAATACAAAATTTGGTAGAAGTCCAATGGATAGCATGGACGTTACATGCAGTTAAACATTGGATCTAACAGCGCGCGTAGAATCATGTTGGCAAGAATGACATACATGTATTGGTCAGAAATAATCTGAAATAATATGATGTATTGTTGTGTCAATTTTGAATGAAATCCATTAGTTAGTATAGAAGTTAGGCTACATGCATTTTAAAATTGGACCTATCAGCAGGCATGTTGGCAGCACTGGCGTAGGCTTATATTAGTTACTTCAAATTAATCTAGTATGCAAGGTACTATACGCGTGCAAAGTTTAAAGCTATTGGCTTGCATACTTTCGATATATTGATATTAGGGTAACAAAAATAGAGACAGTATTTATTAACAGTTGGCAGCCCTGGTTACTTTTAAGAATTGACATATATCTGTTATGGCACAAAAAGCACACACGAAATTTGGTTGAAATCCAAATGATAGTATAGAAGTTACATGTATTAAAATTGGACTTCTCAGCAGGCTTAGAATCATGTCGGTAGCACTGACGTATATAAGTTACTCCAAATTAATATAGAATGTCAGGTACAATACGTGTGCATAGTTTAAAGCTGTCAGCTTGCATACTTTCTGATATATGGGTATTTGAATAAAAAACAATTGAGTGCATGTATTAACAATTGGCAGCACTGGAGGCTCTTAGGAATACGCTCTGTCATATCTGTTTATGTACACATAGCACATACGAAATTTGGTTGAATTCCAATTGATAGTGTAGAAGTTATATGCATTTAAAATTTGGACCTATCAGCAGGCTTATAATCATTTTGGCAACACTGCCAATTATGGCCTGCTGGAAATTAAACTGCAATATTATTAACTATACGTGTGTCAAAATTGAATTAGCTCCCATTCATACCTTCCAGGATATCGAACATGGAGCTCAAATTTCAATTGTGATTTTTCAGCAGTTGGTAGCACTGACATCATTTTCAAATATGGCCGTGAGATATTCAGGTATAGATCTTTACTCCTAGCAAATTTTGTTTCGATTGCTGCAGCCGTTTAGGAGTTGGTAGGGGGACACCCACACACAGCCAGACAGAAGGACAGACAGACGAAAGGACAGACAGACACATATTTGCCCGATCTCATAAGTCTACTTTTTCCTCATTTTTGCAAAATGTGAAAAGTAGGCAAAAAAATCATAGATCCATCATGTTTTGCGAATTTAACGATTTTCTGTGTCGTTTTTGACTGGCCTAATATGCACGAGTGCGAACTAACTGTGCTTGCATTTGTTGTCATGGTAACTAGGTGTCACGCGACAATGTCGACACTAATTCCAGGAGAGACCTGCAGCATACCAATGTTAAAAGTTCAGAAGCAAATGGAACTCGGGTGCCTAATATCAGCCAACTTGGTTTCATGCTGTTCTCTCCTGGTTGTAAGTATAGAACATAACACATAATCCACCGCCGGCATGATCCTGTTGGATCGAGACAGCGGTGACGTTACAAATCAAATGAAGTGCCTTCACGCAAGAATGTTTCCCCGATCCCACTTCATATAGCAATTGCCATAAAATGACGGTTTATGATTGGTGGATGCTTGAACTACATCTGACTCGCACTCTCGTCTATAGATAGCGCACCACTCGCGTCTACAGAGAATTAGAGGGAGCTGCAGAATGTCAGAGGAGCATTCATCGCTTAAGCAGTTCCAGAGACATACGCATGTTTAAGGAAATATTCAACCCTATTTTCACCGCTAAAAATAGGCCTACAGCAAATCGAACATTTCTCAAACACAGATCCCTTCGAAGTTTTCAAAGATCGTACATTTCATGTTTCACGTTTGTGTTGTAAGTTTTTTTTATCACTTGCCTATGAACTTAAAGCAACCCCCGAGAAAGAATTAATGCTACGTCCATAGTTACCGAGGTATGGTGACGAGTGTGTTACATTTGCCTTTTATTTGCACTTTGTATACGCCCCTGTTCTATGTCAGTGTGCATGTGTACACAGATGTACATTATTGACTTATATCAAAACAACAACAAATGGCTTCTAATCATACTTGGCTCCTAAACCTAACGATTATAAGGAACAAGGCCTCATTTGTACGTGGATTCCGAACCTCTGGACGTGACTTCTTACTTCAATGAACTAACATAACCTGAAATCGACATTAGTACATCTCGATGTCTGTAAACGCGAGTGGCGCGCTATCTGTAGACGAGAGTCTGAATCAGATCTAGCTCATTCTTCCACCAATCATAATGCGTTATTTTAGGGCCTATGCTATACCAAGACCAACTACAATCTTCAGACCTTAATGTAGAAAAAAACATGGCGGCGATGGTTGCCCTACCAATAGCTAAGATCATGTCATCGGGCTTGTCACAGTTCGTGTAAATTATTATTTTTACTCACCTAATAGCATAAAAGACATCACAAGACGAGACTAGGTTCCGAAGAAATATGCATCAATAATTTAGACTTACCTGAATTAATTTATCTATATAGTGCTGGCCTCGAATTATAGGTTTCTTCGTCTTCACCCAAGGGGCAGCTACAATAGTCTCACTGTTTCTGTGGTTGAATAAGAAGCTTTTTGGCGAGTTATCACGATTTGTATTTAAGTTCAGTAATTATAGATTAATATTATTAGCAAACGAGAAGTTCTGTGACGAACTAAAGAGCCTACTTTCCTTAAAATTTAAGATTCATGTCAATGATTAATCTATATGGATCTATCTGCAATAATGACGAAATTAAGTTGGTAATATCGAAATTTCTAATTAGTTCGAAATACTGTATACCTGGTATAATGTAGCCTAATAGAGAACTACAGTTGGCAGCCCAGGTGACTGAATATATTCTTAGTTCCATCTCTTAAGGTACAGAATACAAAATATGGTTGAAATCATATGAATAGCATGGACGTTACATGCAGTTAAACATTGGATTTAACAGTGCGCGTAAAATCATATTGGCAACAATGACATACATGTATTGGTCAGAAATAATCTGAAATAATATGATCTATTGTTATGTCAATTTTGAATGAAATCCATTAGTTAGTATAGAAGTTACATGTATTTTAAAATTGGACTTATCAGCAGGCTTAGAGTCATGTTGGTAGCACTGGCGTATATTAGTAACTCCAAATTAATCTAGAATGCCAGGTACTATACGTGTGCAAAGTTCAGAGCTATTGGCTTGCATACTTTTTGATATATTGATATTTGGATTTTAAAAATGAAAGCATTTATTAACAGTTGGCAGCCCTGGTGCTTCTTAAGAATAGGCTCAGTCATATCTGTTTATGTACACATAGCACATACGAAATTTGGTTGAAATCCAATTGATAGTGTAGAATTTATATGCATTTGAAATTTGGACCTATCCGCAGGCTTATAATCATTTTGGCAACACTGCCATGTATGGCCTCATGGAAATTAAACTGCAATATAATTATCTATACGTGTGCAAATTTTGAAATTGCTCCCATTCTCACCTTCCAAGATATCCAACATGGAGCTCAAATTTCAATTGCGATATTTCAGCAGTTGGTAGTATTGACATCATTCTCAAATATGGCCGTGAGATATTCAGGTATAGATCTTTACTCCTACGAAATTTTGTTTCGATTGCTGCAGCCGTTTAGGAGTTGATAGGGGGGACACACACACAGCCAGACAGACAGACAGACAGACCGGCAGACACACATTTGCCCGATCTCATAAGTCTACTTTTTCCTCATTTTTGCAAAATGTGAAAAGTAGGAAAAAAATCAAACAGATTCTGAAGTAGGAGAGAAGAAAGTACCCGGTTACTGAAGCGCTGTCCCAGCACATGCAGAGTACTTGAGTACACAATCGGAATGAGAACAGTTGCCTGAAATAATCGAACCAACGCCATAGAGATACAATTCTATTAAGACCTCTCGTGGAATTGCCTAAAATCTCGGGTAAAACATCACACCGAATTAGTTGATTGAAATATGCAAAATCGTCGTGTGGATATCAGAACATAATTATGGAGAATACTACACACAAGGGACACGATAATATGTTACCATCTAACCTATTAAACATTGGCTGTTACCGTTTGGAATAGTTGTACGCTGGAAAAAGTTGATTTAGTAAAGTGCTATAGGTTGGAAAGCACCATCTCCCTCTCACGGAATCATCGCGGGACACCATCTCGCAATATAAGTACATAATTGGCAAGGTACTCACAACACTTTATTGCACACACCATAATAAAAAATAACTTGCAAGCTGTAAGAATCACAAAAGTATGAATAATGACGGAACACAATGAGTTCACTGTTTGGCACAAGGGAACATCTTCCTTAACCAATAAAACAGAAGTTCACTGTATTATTTGGCGTGCATACAAGGCAGTGTAGAACATCTGCCAGACTGGTAATGATTTACGGAGGCACATATTGCTGAGCGTTCAAGGTAACGTCAACGGTTTGGTCTAACCGTAGAGGCTCATTGCGTTTTCCCTTTACGTACTTAAGTTCGACACTACTGACGTGTACTAAGCTATTAACAAATCATTGCGGTGTATATTCTTGAGACACTTCTATTATGCTTTAGTCTTAGGTACTTCAACATCCGAAGTAAATGACACAATGCCATCGGTTGACTGGACAAACATCACACAAACGAACCAGTCCATATTAAGCGTATTATCACAAATTTACATACTATTGCAGTACATTAACGCGAACTGGACTTAACATACATAAGACACTAAAAATTACAGATGAGCGACAGTTCATCCCAACTTTCTTCAAACGAAGCTAATCAAAGCTAAATAGTGTATCCCGGCAACGAATGTAAACAAACAATATGCCGGGGCTTCAGCATACGCCATTTTCACACTTTCGAGACCTGCATTAAGGTCTGAGTATTATAGTTGGTCTTGATTAAACCTAATACCCCGTTTAGACGTCCCAGTTGCGATCGCGATCAGGCGCCGATCCAGATTAAGTTGGGACGTCTAAACGCAACAGGATAACATTATCACGATCAACTTTCCCTCCAACAGGATCAGCCCGATCCCGTTCCCACAACGAGATAATCGCGTTCGCGGCTGTTCTAACCTTCTGCTGTGTGAGTGAAGTAGGCAGTGGAAATGATGGCCATTTTGTATTATCTTGTGTTTTGAAAGCGAGAAGTACGTAATGTTGGTCACGATGGTTGTATTTATGTTGGTTGATATCAGATGTATGAACATTGAGAGACACGAAATGATGAATGGAGACAAACATTGGTATCTTTAAACGCTGAAAAAAAAAATAGCGTTGGAGAAAGTCAACGAAGACGATTAATAAAGACATACATTTGTCATAGATATAGAAGGAATTCCGATCGGGCCAAATGACTCTGGACGAACAAATAAATATTTATGCAATAAATATCCTAGACATGTGCATAAATAGACTATTTCCACACCAAGAGTAGGCCTTGCCTATACGTCTCCTCAGGATTTGTATATATTTAAGAATATACATTAGTATTGTATAAAGAATAACTGAAATACTTCAAAACTGGAGGAAACCAACTACTGTAAATTTCTGCAATAACACTTGGAATTTAAAAGTTGGCAGACCTTAGCGAAGCCATGCTGTTTTACTCGATTATCCTGTCGATTCATGATGGGACGTCTAAACACGCACCAATGACAAATGCCGTTGATCGCGATTGGACATTATCCAGATCAGAGATAATCGGGATCGCGACCGAGACGTCTAAACGGGGTATAACGATTATAAGGAACTGGATCTCATTTCTACGTGGATTCCGAACTTCTGGACGTGACTTCTTACTTCAATGAACTAACATAACCTGAAATCGACATTAGTACATCAGCTGCTCCCTCTCGATCTCTGTAAACCGCGAGTGGCCCGCTATCTGTAGACGAGAGTCTGAATCAGATCTAGCTCATTCTCCCACCAATCATAATGCGTTAGGAAATAGAGCAAGAGTAAAGTCTATCTTCCTAAAGAAAGCATTGTGTGTATCGAAATTTACTCCGTCCCGGCTAATGTATGAGCTGTCTGCAGAGCCATTCTGTATTGAGCAAATCAGACTACAAATGCAGCTTCCATCTAGAGCTGCCTATCAGGAACTTCTTGTGGAATTTCAATTAAAAAAGAAAGAAATATGGTTGGACTTCTATGGGACAGAAGCGATGTTATCATCTGACTGGAAGAGAGCAGACTACGATTTACAACACACTGTGACGCGTTTCGCAGTCAATGGATTTCACTTCAGGTGTTGCGGGAGAAAAGTCTTTCACACTCCAAATGCAGCTACATGCATATGTGAATTGTGTAGCGAGCCCTGTGACCGATATCATGCGGCATACTGTAAAAGAAGATTGACTTTCCTGGCGCAATTTTGTAGCGACTGAGAGTTCCTGCATTGTATTTTTAACTTTTTCATTGGCCATTGGCTGCATTAAAACTATTATTATTATTATATTGCGTTATTTTAGGGCCTATGCTATACGAAGTGGGATCGGTGAACATGCTTCATGCAAGGCCTTCGCGGATCAAAGTTGTCGGTTGTAGCGGAAAGTACGCATCTAACAAGACAGCCACCCGGTCGCCAATTTTGCCTCCCTAGGAAGGTAGAAATTTCCTTGGTAACACCAGAAGTCAGTGGAAACAAGTAGTTCCGTGATGAACTATACAGCCTATTTTCATATATCCTACTCAGGTTAATTGCCTCTATCAACATACAAAATTTCAGTTTAATTGCTGTAACAGATTCGTAGAAATTGAGAACCGTCTAAATATTTCAGATGGTCGCCAGGTTGGATTTTTATTTTTGTACTATTATATTAAGATTATTGTGTACGCGTGGTATTCAAACTTCAATCGCATGATTAGAACACAGTAAGTAAAAACGAGATTTTAAAATTACGCACAGCAGCCATCTTGTGATTATGCAAACAATTGAAATAAATTAGATGCCAGTGGATCAACATTTGTGTAAGCATTTAACGTGCAACGTTTCACGGCACTCGGATAGTTAATTCGCGAGAAACGTCCATTTAAATATTTATACTTCGCGTCGCCGTCATGTTGGATTCGTGCTCACCAGGTTACTGAAAGTCCTATAGGTGAATATATGCTCATAGTCTCTATGAACATAAAAATTTCAGTTTGGTTGCTGTAAAAGATTCATAGATATTGAGAACCGTCTAAATATTTCGGAAGCTCGCCATTTAGGATTGTTATATGTATAGGTCATAGAGTTATGTACCATTCAAGGACACTTATTGCCTAGGTTCATTATTCAAACTTTCACTTCGATCGCATGATTACGACACAAGAAATAAAAACTTAATTTTAAAATTTCGCACAGCCGCCATCTTGAGGTTATGTAAACAATTGAATTACATTAGATGGCAGTACATTACAACCTACAAAATCATTTACTGTATCACATTTCACTGCGCTCAGAGAGTTAACTCACGAGAAAAGTCTATTAAAATATTTCAAATTCTCTTGGTCGCCATGTTCGTTTTGTACTTTACAGGTTTATGAATTATACATAGGTAAACTTGTATCAGTGCCCTTTATCACCGTACAAAATTGCAGGGTGATATCTGTAATAGTTTCGGAGATATAGAAGGTCGGTGAAATATTTCGTACAATCGCCATTTTGAGGTTATGTATACAATTGAACTAAATAAGACTCCAGTGCATTGCAATGTGTATAAACATTTGCTGTAACAAGTTTCATTACGTTTGGATAGTTAAATCGCGAGAAAAGTCTATTTAAAAGTCTCAAATTCGCTTGGCCGCCATGTTGGTTTTGTAGTCACCAGGTTTTTGAAAGTCTCATAGGTGAACTTCTAGTAGTGCCCTTTATCACCGTACACAATTTCAGGGCGATATCGGTAATAGTTTCGGAGATATTGAATGCTAGTGAAATATTTCGCACAGCCGCCATGTTGGATTGGTGAGACGTAACAAAATTTTAAGGGCACGGTCGAGGTCTCCGGGAATAGTGCTATGACCTTACCGAGTTTCATTGAAATCGCTCCAGCCGTTTAGATTTTATTAGGGGGACACACACACCACACACACACACACACACACACACACACGCACACGCACACACACACGGACAAAAGGTGATCTCATAAGCCTATTTTTTCAAAATTGAAAATAGGCTAAAAATACCTGTGAAGGGGTGATGTAGTCATTGACAAAAGTGAGAATATCTGCCCTGTTAGGTTGGTAGCACCAGCGTTGGGGGCGGTGGTCATCTTCCCCCTGTCCCAGCTTCTATCCAATAATTTTATATACAACAAGCTGTACCCGGCATGCATTGCGAAACCAATCAAAGAAAGTGGTGGAGTTGGAGCTTTGTTTATGTTCGACCCTGACTATTATATGTCAGAACTCTGTCATTATAACACTACTTTTCATTATGAAACAGTTTCTCCCACCGATCAGAACTCAAGAAACAGTTGTTTGACCAATTAGACAATTAGATGCGCTGATTTCAACGGCCTTCTAATTTAAATTTCACTGCGTAGCCAAGTGTCATAGTAGGGTAATCGAGGAGGCCATGGACAAATACAAGGCATTCTCTGCGTCTCATGCGCTCTGTTCAGTACATAAAACTAGTGAAATCTTGACAGATATTTATGAATATTTATGTTCGAACATAAAATAGTTATAATAATTATCGTCGAACATAAACAGTCGTATGCAACTCGCCTTTAATGGTAATTAAGACACCCCTATGGAAATTATAAAACTCACATACGCTCGTTTTATAAACATACTCGTGTCTTAATTATTGCCATTATAGGCTCGTTGCATAATGTACTATTGTTGAAGTGCTTTTGGATACATTTTTTTATTTTTATATTGATGTGTAACATCTTTCCGCTCGGTTGCTGTATTTATTTATTTATTTATTTATTTATTTATTTATTTACCGTATGGCTTTTAGTACCGGGAGTGGATATTTTTGTGCGAGTGATTTTGAAAAAAAGGGACGGAATTGGGATTGACGGAAAAGTGTAACAGGTAACAATGAGCGCGCGTGGTGGCGAAAATTGGTACCACGACGTACTGTACCCGATAATCCGGAAAGGATCCTGTTGGAATACCCATTGCCCCCGCTGGATTGCCTATTTCTAACAGCACCGGCATATACAACATTAGAAATCGCTTCCAACACGGCCTTTAGGGATTTACAGACAGCAGTTACAAGAATGTTGTGGATCAACAACCAACTAAACGGGGCACTCACCTTTACTTACCTCTCGGGGACTGGGAATTCAGCTTCGCCTACACTACATCCACAATACTCTGCTCCTTATATTTAAAATGAATCACACTCCAACAACAATGGAAAACAATCTGAACAAAATTTATTAACAATAGGGTAAACTTATCTACTATAAACAAAATAACAATAAACGAATTTTACAATCAAAATTAAAATTAAAAACACGCAATCATTCACACCTCCTTTCAACTCTACATCTTACTACAATGCTGTATTAAAAATTATGAGTATAAATCTTGGCTTGTGAAAATAAAAACGTTTAATGAAGCCTCTTAATTGCATTCCAGACACATGGTTTCATTCACAAGCCTGCGTTTGCAGAACGCACGTGTAGTAACGTTGTTTCATCAATGAAACACCGGCACCACGCCGTACTCAAAACTGGTTTATACAATAAATACAAGGCGGTGGGTCTACACCTGTTAATATTATGTCATCGCTCTCCAATGCTAACGGTGAATCATTCTCGCTAGCCCACAGAGACTGCTTGTGTGTGCATTTATAAAACACGTAAAAATTAACATTTATATCTGACAAAAGTTCCCATTACTACTTTGTTTCTCAAATAATCATTCTAAAATTTTTATACACTCTTTCATGCACACTCCGCAATTGTTCTAGACCAATTCGGTTCCACATATGCTCTTAACAATGAATAATCATACACACTAAAACATCCGCTCATAAACATACACTGTTTCAAAACAATTGATTAATAAATCCTACTAAATTATTTAACTAATTAAATCATTTCCACAAAAATTATTTACATGTAATATGTTTATAATAATATCCATTATCTAGTGTTGCTAAAGCGACACTTTCGAGATTTTAACTTCTCGGTTACAATATAATTCTTAACTGAATATATACACTGGTTTTTCACATAACCATCCTTCTCTAACGTTCTGTAGTTTTAATATACTGCTTACACATCGTCTTATATAGGTTTCATTACATTATCGGTATAATACAGTCGACTAATTAAGGTAAACTGTACGTAATTACATCACTTCGGGTTTAATAAAATTTAATAATTGTATTATAGACGTGAGTAGACAATCTTTCTCAAGTTGCATTTCCGCTGAAACCCTCCTGTTAACACAGCTAAATCGTTAATTCACAAGAACTGGACTTCTTGTATACAACGGCTCTTATCATGATACATGCCTTCTTTTTTTAATCAAAGAACAACAATACTTTGACTTCCTTAAAATGCGGAATTCCCTCGCGTGAGCACTCCATAGCTCTACAAGCCCTCATATAACAATATATATGGCATAAACAATTATCATCCACTTTGTTAAACAATAACCAAAAAGGGATTAATTGTTATTGACATATCTTATGTAGGAACTTCTCTCAAATAATGGCATGACCCTCAGTATCATTGCACATGACTACTGGACTACAATTATACATGCGTAAGTTCTTCAAACGAAACTTCCAATTGTAATGAACGATATTAGACAGTCGTGATTAACCTCCTAAAGTTTACTCCACAACAAGATAATTAACTGTTAACTCGTCTGTCGCAAATACATGTAATAAAAATAATACTCCTGTCTCATCTCACTTGTCAAGCTATAAATTGTTTATCGTTGTAATATCATGTCCACAAATGACGTGATAAAATAACACACATGTTATTTATAGTGTCAGATAGAATTCAATCTTGACCGGGATAAACTAGCTTTGAATTCCTAGCCAAAGATTTGAATAATCTTCTATCAAAAGGTATTTCCTCTAACATATTAAATGAACAAAGCTCTTAGCTTACAAATAATAAGAAAGGTTTGTCAATTTCGTAATGTTTTTCCACTCTACACAAAGAATGTTCATAGGAATTAAGACTACGGTTTTATCAAACGACTAGTATTTCTTAGATCGTCGATAGTTTATGTACAATAATGATATAACAATATCATTCGATGTTTCTTCTTTTCTTGAAGTTATATGTCGTTATATTAAAGTGCTCAAATTAAATTTTATAAGAATTTAATTTGAAGCTATGACCCAATGTCAGAATACTTGGTTTAAATGAAATTATTAAAATTCGAGAGCCGAAACGACTAGTCTCCTATGAAGCAATATGATTCATCAAACAAAATTTTAATGTCAGTTCCATAACTGATCCGTAGAATAAAATTGAAAAATTGATGAAATGCAATCATCTTCTAAATAAACTTGCAGTATAAAAAACTCAACACACATCTGAAGTGTAAAATACATAAAAGCACTGAAATACATGAAATGTGAAAATATAGAAATATGGAATAAGATCGCTGAAAATATGGAATAAGATCGCTGACTCAGAATGTTACTAATCAAGCTCTATATAACAATTGAGATACACTAATACCTTATTTGGACGAAAACTTGAAGATCTATGTTTTTTTAAATTTAATAATTATTAGATACAACCATGATAGGTCATTTTACACTAATATTTTAACAATTTCAAATAGTATTAACAAAAATAACAACAATAACAATGGCAGTGATGGCAGCAAGGGACAAGTCTCGGGAAAAATGCAGGGAGTGATTGGGGTAGTGGGTGATTAGGAGGGTGAGGGGGTAGGAATCGAGGATGAAAGGGATCTTCTAATGTTATGTTTGAATGTTCTATAGGGAGAGAATATGTCAATATTTGGAAGGGAGTTACTAAGGGTAGGTAGACGGTGGAATATAGAGCGCTTCTGTACTTCAAGTCGTGGGCGAGGTATATGGTGTAAATGGTTCTGACGTGTTGAACGGGAGGGAACATGGAGTGGGAAGTAGCTTAAGAGCATGTTACATTTTGTGTAACCATGCATAACTTTATGTAGGAAACACAGGTCAGTAAATTGTAAGCGGCTTCTCAGGTCGAGTATATTGAGCTGATTTAGAATGTCGGATTTGGCAAACTGCCTTAGCGAAGGATTGCGAGCTTTGACTATTGATATGAAGAAACTAAAGACACTGTTCAATTTAGAAATATTGGCTATAGCCGAAGTAGACCAAATTGGGGAAGAGAAATCTAGGATAGGGAGAACATATGTGGTGAAGTATAATTTTAGTGCAGTGAGGTCTTTAATTTCTGTGAATCTGTATAGAATGCCGAGACTGTGCATTGCGCGAGATTTGATATGGTCAATGTGGGGAGAGAATGTCAATTTATCATGTAAGTATTCCCACAATACTTTAGATGTTTCCCCAGTATAAGACACTGAGAAGGATCTGCATTCGAACCTCGGATCTGCGACCACAGAGATAAGAAACGTCTCTCTCTGGAATTCACCAACATTCGCCTGGGCTCGAACGACATCCTTCTGGCAAATTCTTCTGTGTTGCTGGGCTACCTTTCCCTAGCATCTTGACAAATCTCTTCTGTAAAGTCTTCATTCTCCGTCGTAAATATGTATCAGCTTCATCATTTGAATATAATTATGGAAATATTCATATAAATGGTGAATGAAATATTTCCATTGCTTATTGATGTTATATTAGTGTTCGTAGACTGACGAAAATGCACAAGATGGACCGTACACTACGTCTGTATTCAAGAATACGTTGTCTAACGAAGCTCCATCGTTGTATCTTAACTCCTGTTATCGAATATGTCTCTGGCGCATGACTATCTAGTTCATCATATCAACCATGTTAATTATGCTGAATGATAACGTTTGACGAATAATAATAGTCATTCTGTTAATGTTTATGTGTTGCGCCAATATTAAAAGTTCTCCGCTACTGTTCACTTGAACTGCGATCGTCAACTTCACGTTGCAATTTATAATGATATTCAGCTTTGTTTCCAACACATTTGGAAATCTAACTTGACAGGCTCATATTGTCGAAACGGTGAATATTAAAACGCTCGACTTTTCACAATATATAGTATGCGACCTGTTCTTAATATATATTCGCTTATTTAACTTCAGATCTCAATTATATAAGAGATATAATCAATACAATGTTCCTCGCAACTTCACGTAGAATGGAAGTGCGGTGATCTCTAACGTTCGACCTAGCTATCCTCGCGTCTCCACAAGTCGACAGTCGTCGCACTCGGACTAAGCGTTGGGATCTCCGTTAACCCAGTAAAAACACTTCCTCACTCTTCAAAGTCTGCTGGAATAAGAAAATCGATCCTTGGATCTCCCCCTCCAAGTCGAATTTTTGGCGGCCATATCAATCTCCCACCATAAATTTAGCGCGTAGATTACCAATGCGTATTACTGCGTAGATTAACCGATCTGCGGTTTTTAAAGTATCAGACATAATTTCTCTTAATATTCTCTTCATTACCAAATAAGAAAATCTTCTTCTAAGGGCCTAAATGCATAATTTCATCATGTTGTGTAATTAAAGTTGATCCCGTCTTCAATAAGACCTGTTCTCATTGGCTCTGGGCTGGGATCCAATAGCATAATTTATAACAATATTCATAATATTAATTTCTAAACTCGCTGTTGCTATGCTAAATATAGCCTTCTAGAAGCGTACATTGTGCAACATATCACGTGATCGGGCTCTCCCACAGTCTCGAGCTTGTAACACTACCCTCCTGTGTCACACTTCCAGAAATTATATTTGCTGGTTAAATTTTATCATGGGGACGGAAAATACTCTCATTTTGTCCATAATAATTCAATTTACGGGGGCAGTACTATCACATAATGTTTACTCCAATGTTTGGAGGCCCCATTACAGCTATTCCTACAATAAATCATCTTTAAGTTGTCGTTCTTTGGTGTGAAAATATTCATTATATCATATTTGCTGAAAACAATTATGATTTATTAAGGGTCTGTTTTTCAATGTCTGGATAAAAGTGATGGGCAACCTCTCCCCGAGTAACGTGTTTTTCAATGCAAAGTTATGTGAAATCTGGTGTCAACTGATTGAAACACAAACCACATGGTGACAGATTTCGTATCAGTATTTAAATGATGATATGCTTTAATATGAAACATTGAAACTAATCGGAAATGCCGGTATTATGTTTCTGCACAATGTCTATTCAGATATTAACCCACTTTGCGGTACCGATGCAATTATGAATATAATACATATCGATGTGTTTATACGGGATCTGGCTAGCCTTTCATGGCGGTTCGTGAAAATAAGTAACCGTCATGTACTTTAAAAAATCAGTCGTTGCAATAGCTGCGAGGATAGCGTGTTGTTCTGCGAATCATGAGTACTCAGGTTCGCACCCCAGTTCCACCAGTTACTTTTGCTACCAGATTATCGATTTAAACGATATTTATCATAAAATTATGCGTCATTTTAACAGAATCTACATGAAATTACGATTTATCTAATTTTAATTACAATAGTTTGCACCAAGCAGGACTTGGGAAATTTGATTGTATTGAACATTATTTCTAGTAGTCTACAGATAGACCAGAGACTATGGTTTCATTCCTCCTCTTATTTACAATATAATATGTGATGTTTGTTCAAGAGCCTCCATGGCTCAGGAGGAAGCACGCCGGCCTCTCACCGCTGGGTCCGTGGTTCAAATCCCGGTCACTCCATGTGAGATCTGTGCTGGATATAACGGAGGCAGACAGGTTTTTCTCCGGGTACTCCGGTTTTCCCTGTCACAATTTCATTCCAGCAACACTCTCCACTATCATTTCATTTCATCTGTCATTCATTTAATCATTGCCCCAGAGGAGTGCGACAGGCGTCGGCAGCCGGCACACTTCATATCCTCGCCGCTAGATGGGGGCTTCATTCATTCCATTCCTGAGCCGGTCGGAGACTGGAAGCAGGCTGTGGATTTTTATGTGATGTTTGTTCAAACAAGTGTGACAGTAGCATATCTCCAATTCAATCTATACATTCATCATAGTTCCAGTATGAAAAAAGGGCGTAAATTAACATTTTAAGAATGTCCAAGCTGTGTAGTATACGAGTAGGATAACATGTCAGATGACTTCACATACATTTCTTCTCAATTTCATAGTAGGATAACATGTCAGATATTACACATCATGTGCGACCACTGTAAAGCTCGTACCTTTTTTTTTTTTTTTTCGTTAACTGCCTCTAAACATTTGTAAAATGGATTTACTATTTCTGAAACATTCATGGGAGAGTACACAACAACTCACCAAAGTTTCATCGCATTCAGATGGATGGTATAGCCTACTTACGCAACAAGGACGAACAAAGAAACATTTACTTTTATATATATAGATATGTTCTTATTGAGATGGAGAAACTCTGGACAATTATATTCAATGTTAATTGACGAAAATATTCCTCTGGCGTGGGATTTCAAGTTGCTTTGTGTTGGGGTCCACCACGAGCCCAAATAAACACACTGAAATGAAGATTGTCGATACATCGCTATTCCTTAACAATATTAGTGAACAAGCTGAAAAGTTGAAATCTAACCTAAAATTGTTATGATTAACAGAAAATGTTAAATGTAATTTAAGTAGTTTCTGACCTAAATCGAAATTGTGCTGCGGGTTTGGTACATCGGGAATCCCTACCGATACGTGGTACAGGAAGCAGTCCCCAAAACAGACAGTGTTTTGAGTGCCAATCAGGGAAATGAGACGGTCATATCCTTCTCGCATTGAGAGCCAAGCTATAAACCACCCTTATGTCTTGTATTACCGTAAGCCCTTGTCATACGGTAGGATTCACTGGTTCTAATAACATTTTCAATTGTATATAGACGCTATTTGGAATGGTACAAGTTTTATGGATCTGATACAATCCTCTTATAGTAAGTTCGCATTACAAATATTGTTGCACTCCAACATTCCAAACGATGAGAGGGGTAGATAGAAGAGCGTCAGTACCAGGTTCTGCATTACAATTCTAACAGCGGTTCATCATTTGAATTCAGAACATAGAATACAAGTTTTGATATCAGATGACTTCTTTCGAAGCGGAAGTTGCCCTCTTGGTAGAGCCGGGAATGGAAGCCGAGGCTCCGTGGTGACAGCCAAAGCATGAGAATTGAACCCAAGACTCCGTGGTGACAGCCAAAGCATGAGAATTGAACCCAAGACTCCGTGGTGACAGCCGAAGCATGAGAATTGAACCCGAGGCTCCGTGGTGACAGCCAAAGCATGAGAATTGAACCCGAGGCTCCGTGGTGACAGCCAAAGCATGAGAATTGAACCCGAGGCTCCGTGGTGACAGCCGAAGCATGAGAATTGAACCCGAGGCTCCGTGGTGACAGCCGAAGCATGAGAATTGAACCCGAGGCTCCGTGGTGACAGCCGAAGCATGAGAATTGAACCCGAGGCTCCGTGGTGACAGCCGAAGTATGAGAATTGAACCCGAGGCTCCGTGGTGACAGCCAAAGCATGAGAATTGAACCCAAGATTCCGTGGTGACAGCCAAAGCATGAGAATTGAACCCGAGGCTCCGTGGTGACAGCCGAAGTATGAGAATTGAACCCGAGGCTCCGTGGTGACAGCCAAAGCATGAGAATTGAACCCAAGATTCCGTGGTGACAGCCAAAGCATGAGAATTGAACCCGAGGCTCCGTGGTGACAGCCGAAGCATGAGAATTGAACCCGAGGCTCCGTGGTGACAGCCGAAGTATGAGAATTGAACCCAAGACTCGGTGGTGACAGCCGAAGCATGAGAATTGAACCCGAGGCTCCGTGGTGACAGCCGAAGTATTAGAATTGACGTATTTGGAAGGAAGCAGTTAGGAAAGAGGAGACGATAAGTCCTGTCTAATAGTCAATTTAAAATGGGGAAAATCAGACCCAGCTCAAGAATCCAAACCTCGAGTTCACTAGCTTGGTTGAGACCCCAGCTGAGTCCGGCATTGCTTCCGCTTACTTGTGCCGGGCTCCTCTCCGTCTTCTTTCCTGTCGACGTTTCTTGGTCAACTCTTGTTCTCTTCCGACCCCGACGGTATTAGGGCATCCGAGGCATAGTCTTTCACTTTCCCGCCTTAATTGGCCCTTGTCTCATCTTTCCTGATCCCTCATTCTGCGAGGGGTCAGCCTTCTATTTCTTTTCATGTCATCTCCTGCCTTCTGCACAAGGCCCTCAAAGAGGCAGGGTGTGTGTAGCCCCACCACTTCTGGTGCACCCTGGATAGTGTTACACCCTCAAGGGATCATGGCTGATGAGTTCGAGAGTTGGTGACCCCGAGGGATTCCTGAGCTGGGTCCGTTGTTCCCCATTTTCCTCTCAACTTGGGGCAGGCCCTCTCCTCTTTCCTATCTGCCTTTCACGGCTCTCCTTCCTTCAAAATCACTCTATGCTCATTCTTGGTGGGTTGAGGGCATTTCTTTTCTTCCTGTGCCTTATTTTCCTTACCCTTTATTTGTTTACCATTTCTTCTTCTAGTGTGTAAGTCTGTAGTTAGTAATAGTTATAGTTTTCATTCTCATCTTTCACTATCACGCAAACCATTAGGTGCCGATAACCTAGATGTTAGGCCCCTCAAAACAACAATCTTCATCTTCATCATCATCGCTAGCTTGGTGTGGCTGCACCACGGGTATCAATGCAAGTGAGATACATCTTACTTTAATACCGTCAGGATTGAACAACATGAACGGCAGGAGTGATGTTAGCCACATAAAAGAAGTGTTATCTGGACACAGTTGGTCGCCCCGCCGCTGGCTGGAGAGATACGATACAAATGGAAGTGTCGCTTTGCTGCGTGATGACTGTAGCGCTGTAACACAGGAGTCATCAAGCGGAAACGTTCATTTGTCTCTTTCTGGGGAAACTATAGATGAGTTGCTAGTTAATAGACTCGTGTTCCTTTCCTCTCACCACAGTCCATCATATCAACCCTCACCACTCACAGCTGACTAGGAAATATGGAAAATAGTAAAATAATTACTCACAGGGAGAAGAATTGAAGGGTTTGGTGCAAGAGTTGGGTAGCTCCAAAATTCGTGGAAAACTGTTTATTGCACCTAACTGTGCGTTAAAATTAGTTGCATCTTTGGTGCAAGAATGAGGCAGAAACTGAAAGTAATACATGCCATTAAATATTTACTCCCTCTTGCATTTGGAGCAATAGAGAGGCACATCTGGGATGTAGCTGCTATTACAACCCGCAAAAATAAAAGTCATGATGACATTGGTGGCATGTGGTACTATGAAGCCCTGAAGAGTATCTTAAGGTCACCACGTACTCTTACACGATGAAAAAGTCTATTTTTGTGGCATCACTTTACTAAGTATTTTCTGGGTTTATGCTAAAGGTACAGCTATGATTCTTGTCACATATAAGAAGCGATATATTCTGAGCTGTTTTTGACCATGTAGTGCTATTTTGCTTTTAAAGGATGAATGAAATGAATAAAATTTGGAGAGATACATTTTCAAAAAATGTTGTAATAGTTGCTTCAGGTACACATTTCTCAGTTGTTTTTCAATCAAATATTCTCAAATTTTGTTCACGTATTTGGATTGGATCATGTCAGATGAGTAACCACTTTGTTTCATTATTATTGGGACAGAATGTAAGAAAAAATCCGAACTCTTTCTTTTTAAATTTAGTCAAAAATATGTATAAATTTTTCGCTTCCCAATCCATGCCTACTATGTTTCGGAAGTGAAAATAGGTTGACATTCAAGTACTCCATTAGGCAAGTTAATGTTAAAAAATTAGCCCTCTATGTTAAATGGTTTCCTAGTTATTGGTACCTAAACATGAAAAATGAGTATTAACGGAAAACAGCCGGCAAAGTTAAAAGTGTATTATTCAGAGCATGGGACGCTAATTTAAAAAAAAACGAATTTAAGGTAGTTGTAGACTTCAAAACCCCAAAAAACTATAGATATTTGGATTCAGAAAAAAATGAAGAATTTTATGGAGCCAAAATCAAAAAATCGATTCATCATGCAAGAGTACGTGGTGTCCTTAATTGAGGCAACTGATTCCTTATTATAAATGATATATTCCTCTTACTATGGTGACTTCATTTTTTGTTTATTGTTTATTTCATAAGCCCAAAGTCTTTATTCTATCGACTTACACGTTACTGTTTTAAATGAAGAGACATTCTGAGATATTTTAAATTATTTTGAATATTTTGGTGCAAGAGAGATGTAACTCCATTTTAAATTTATATTAATATACATGATATTAAACGGTCTGAACTTTTAAATTGTAGCCATGCATTACCACCTTAAATTAAGCGCTTCAAAATATATATTCAAGCTATATTAAATATGCTCATCAGTTTTATGTCTTCCCTGAAAATAATAGTAAAATGGAGTTACCCCCCTCTCGCACCAGACTCTTCAATTACACTGAACGTTGGAAGACTTTAAAAGAAGTAGACTCATAAAAGGCAAATGGGAAAGAGAAAGAGGGGTGAGTTCATTCTAAAGTCACGTGAAAATCGAAAAACCAAGAGACCCAGTTAAGGAATCCTCATCAGGGAGCAACGTTTGTCCTTGCATAGGGGATGCGATGTGCTCATTTCCACTTGACTCATCAGAGAGACAGACGACGGCTCCCGCTGTTGTGGGCTACATCAGTAGCCTATATCCTTGCCAGCCCAACAGATCTTTCGTGGGTCTCTCTTTGACATTGTTCACGAAAAATGCAAACTCCTAAGTCCACTGGCCTCGTACAAGGCTTGGAAACTTACACAACTTGAGTTCCAACACCTTCAACCAAAAATGAGTTTCTTGACAGAGCTAGACCATGCTAGCCACTACATCATGTACTGTACATATTAATAAGAGCAAGGTTGTTTGGTTGGTTCCTTAGTTTAGGGGCTGCGACAACGCGGCCATGTAGCCCCGTGTACTTTGGGTGTGTGTAGAATCACTCTGATATAATCGTGTTATTTGTGATGACTGTATCAGTGCGTGTTATCATTTTGTTAATTCAAGTATGGATTGCAGACGATAATTCCAAGTAGTTCCTACTTTTGCTACCAAATGCTACCGTCCACGACACCTAGCTGCGGACGTGTCTACTAAATGTCATCGCAGTCAGCACCTGGCGGCGAACGTTGGAACTGATATAGCGTTATCAAACTTACCTACAAATTTTAGCTTCCACAAATGTAGTTAGTGGAAGGTCCTTTTTCATGCCATAAATCTATGACATGGGACCGCCGCCTTTACTTCCCCTCCGAAGGAAGGCATGCTGAAGGATTTTTAACGCTCTTAAAAGATCCAACGACTTCGGCCGTGTGTGAAACCGTGATTTTGGGCATAGAAGCTCAGCATGCTATCTACTACGCCACCGAAGCCGCCTTAATGAGCGCAATCTACTGTGCTGCATAACAAACACTTGAATAATCATTTCATGAGATTTCCTCTTCCTTATTCTGTCGGGTTTCGCTCACACGATCGTGTGCAGCCGTTGCAGCCTTGGCCGTTAACCACCCACTCGTAAACTAGTCACATCATAAATAATATTCACATATTATGTGAATTCATTGATCATGTGCCTGACACAGTGAGAACATCTTACACAAGTTGACCACCAAGATGTCATCATTCTTGCAAGTGCGATGTCGATTTTAGCACTCTCTAATCTCAATGTGATGAATCCTAAAGCTCGTTTAACTCCACTATTGCATCCGGGGAAAGTGATCAAGAGTCCGAGGAATATCCTGAGAATATGGTGGCAAATATTATTTCCTATGTAGAACTATGTAACAGAACTAAACAAACACCTATCGACAATGAGATGCGTCGCAGGAAGTGGATATTGACCGGGCACACGCTAAGACGTGATAAAAACAAGCACTGGTATGGAACCCACAAGGCACTAGAAGAAGAGGCAGACCGAGGAACACCCGGAGGAGAAACGTGGAGGTGGAGGGCATTGGGAATGGTGGGAAGACCTGGACGGAGATCAAGACCATGGTGCCCTATGCTCCAGTTAGGAGTTACAGGAAATAAGTCAAAAGTACGTTCATCCACCATCTTGAATATATGGAGTCGTTGATCGTTTACCTTCTGGAGAGAATATGAGTCTACTCACTTGCGACGTTTCGCCATTTTAACTCTGATAGTAGATTAACGATATCAATGTGTAAAGCCTACATGGTCGCTCCATGCAACACGCTTCGTTGTTCTAAACGTATCACAGTAAGACACACATTTAATAGACCTACTGCACAGCTGTTTACTAGTCGCGCCGATATATGGGTTGGGGGTGCGCTCTATCGACAACTAAAGGAAATTTTCCAATTACACATTATGCATGGTTTCTAACAGGGAATGTCAAGGCCGGTATACAGAGCGCAGCTCGCATCCAGTCGGCCGTGGATTTTCTTGTAATTGACCTTTTTCTGCCACTAGATGACAGAGGGATCTTTCCCTCCATTATGTTCTAATATTCATCTAGCACTGTTTGTTCTGTGAATCTAATATGGCTGCTGCTGGATAAGTATGCATTTCGAACCTTGCGATTTTGGACTTGTCCGAGAACACTCCTCAAATTCTGCTTTGCAACTCTCTCAGCTCCGTGTTGCAATGTGCTCGTCTAACCTTTGGCTCGACCTCCTACCTGCAGTGCACTTTGAGTGAAAGACCCTGTAGAAGTATTCAATCAAAAACTTGAAAGATATTCACCCCATTTTAACGTGACATGTCGACTACACAACGGGAAGAATAAAAAAGACATATTCACAAATAACCAATCAATCTGTAACAGTTAAAACAGATTTATTTATTTATTTAGCGTATGCTAATAACAACACTGAATTACAACATAATAAATAAACAAAATTAATTTAACTAAGTCATTAAATTTATAATTTAATATCTAAATTCTCTATCCATTGAAGGGCTGCCTCTGTCACTTCATAGAAATCGTTAAGATTTCCAGGGTTCGCTTGACGGCTGCAACTTGATATAATGTGTTGGATGTTCACTGCCACAATCACATTGGGGAGATGGGACTTTTCCCCAGCGGTGAAGACTCTCTGCACAGATGCCATGGCCTGTTCGAATCCTGTTAATTGTCTTCCATGCCTGGTGGCTTTGTGGTGGTTCTTATTAGAGACTAATGTTCGACGTTATTAGTTCTACTCCACATTTCCGACCACTTCTTGTTCATGTTAAAGCCCATTTCTTGTAACGATTCTGCCAATATTATGGATGGCCGCCAAGATTTTAATCTACTCCTTTTAAGCATAGGCACGTCAGAGTGAATTGGGAGCTGTAGATTTTTAATCAATTTTTAATATTCCTTGAGAAGGGCATTCTGTCTTCGCAAATCTGGTGGAGCAATATGACTTAAAGGTGGTAGCCATTGTAGAGGAGTAGATGTAATGCATCCTGTTATTGTCCTCATTGCTGTATGTAGTTGAACATCAAGTTTCCTCACATGAGGGCTATTAAGCCATACTGGGGTGCAATATTCAGCAGCAGAGTAGACAAGACCTAAGGAAGAGCATCTTAGAGTTGTAGCTGTTGCACCCCATGAACTTCCACTCAGCTTCTGTATGATGTTAAAACAGAAATTAATATCAATAGTCAATCATATCAGTCCAGGTTTGATTCCCACCTCTGCCGGGAAATGTAATTCTGATTTGAGGTTTGAAACTAAATTCACTCAGCCTCACCGAACTGAGAAGAAGTGGGTTCGATTCTCCTTTTTCCTCAAGGTAAATGCTGGGATTGTTCCTAACGGAAGACCATGGTCACTTCCTTCACAATTCTAGCATCGCAATACACACGCTACCACAGACAATGATGATAATTGAGTCTTCAGTCTTTTGACTGGTTTGATGCAGCTCTCCATGTCTCCCTGTCCTGAGCTAATCGCTTCATCTCTACATAGCTACCACACCATACATCCGAGGCAATCTGTTTAACATATTCTAACCTTGGTCTACCCCTACATTTCTTCTCCTCGACCCTTCCTTCCATAACTAAGCTTGCTATTCCTGGGTGTCTTAGTATGTGTCCTACCAACCTATCTCTTCTCTTCATGAGCAGTCGCCAGAAACATCTCTCCTCTCCCACTCGTCTTAATACCTCTTCGTTTGTAACCCTATCTACCCATCTGATCATCATCATTCTCCTGTAACACCACATTTTAAATGCTTCAATTCTCCTCTTTTCTGCTGCACCAAAAGTCCAAGTTTCACTTCCATAGAGCACGACGCTCCAGCCAAAGGCTTCCAAAAATAACTTCCTAACACCTAAATCTATATTCGATGTCAACAGATTCCTTTTTTGTAGAAATGCTTTCCTTGCCTGAGCCAACCTACTTTTTATATCCTCTTTGCTTCGTCCATCACTGGTTATTCTGCTTCCTAAGTAACAGAAGTCTCCTACTTCCTTCAGCTTTTCACCTGCCAGACAATACACATACAAATTCTACCCGTATCTGAGTACACATGGCTGATGACAGTGATGTCCTAACCCACTCACGAAACAACAACAACAACAATAAGACACAGAAAGTTTTCCCCCGTGTTACGAAACCAGCCTGGTAATAATTATAATGCCTATGACAGAAAAGGTTGGTTGATTGGTTCCTCAGTTTTGGGGCTGCGACAACGCGACAACGTGTACCTTGGGTGTGTGTAGAATCTGTCTGATAACCGGTGTTAATTGTGATGGCTGTATTAGTGCGTGTTATCTGTAAGCTAGAGAATTATGTGGCGAAACAAGTAGTAAAGTTCGACATAAAGAGACTGCCTGGTGGAATAAGGAAGTCAAGACAATAATTCAATTAAGGAACAAAGTAAAGAAAAAATTAGAAATGGAGAGACAAAAGAATGACAGAAATGAGGATAAAATCAGATCACTTGCTCAAGAATATCGAGAGCACAAATTAAGAGTTAAACGCATAATTAATGAAGAGAAGGATAAGATTTGGGATGAATTTGCAAAGAAACTGGAGGAAGAACAAGGTAATAAGAAATTACTATATAAAACTGTGAAAAACAATAAAAGACAACAGGAATCAGTTACAGCTTTGGAAAGAAATAATGGAGAAGTGATAAGAAGCATAAATGAAATCAGGAAATTAATGGGACAGTATTTTGATCAACTGTTAAATGATGCATCTAATAATGGCAGTGGGAACACGAACATCAATTTAGGGGCCAATGATGAAAACCACCAAGAACCACCCCCAACCTGGTCTGAAGTGGAAGAAGCTTTAAAAGCGATGATCAAAGGGAAATCCACTGGAGCTGATGAATTAAGTTCAGACATGATAAAAGCAGCAGGAATTAATGGGATACATTGGTTGTACAGATTATTACATGCTATATGGAAGGACAATAAGATCCCTGATGACTGGTCTAAAGGTGTAATAGTGCCATTGTTTAAAAAAGGATACCGGAAAAAGTGTGAGAACTATCGTGGAATTACTTTGTTATCCCATGGTCTAAAGATCTTGGAAAAAATAATTGCAAAAAGACTACGCAGACACTTAGAAAAGGCTTTAGAAGAAGAACAACATGGCTTTAGACCAGGAAGGAGTACTATTGACTTGATCTTTGCTGCAAGAATGCTTATTGAGAAACATCTTGAAAAAGGGAAAGAATTAGTAATGGTATTTCTAGATATAGAAAAAGCTTATGATAGCATTGCAAGATCAAAAATTTGGGAATGTTTAGAAAGGCACAATGTCCCAAAAGGCTTGATAAACAAGATCAAAATGCTGTATGAGAACACAAGGGCATGTGTAAGAATAGGTAATGGGGAAAGCAGATGGTTCACAACAAAACAAGGAGTCCAACAAGGAAGTTCACTGTCTCCATTACTATTCATCACAGTGATGGACATAATCCTGAAGAGGATAAAAGAAGAACAGGGTAATGAAACAAATGCCCTTGTCTTTGCAGATGACGTCATGATTTGGGAAGAAAGTGCCAGAGAGGTACAAAAAAAATTGGATTCATGGGACAAGCTGTTCAAGGAGTATGGGTTGAAAATAAGCCAAAGTAAGACAGTAGTGATGACAACAGGACTGTCTAATGCAACCATTTACCTGAATAATCAGCCTCTACAAATTGTTGATCAATTTAAATATCTTGGTAGCACAGTGTGTAAGGATAACAACAACAAGAGTGAAGTAACAAATAGAACTAGTAATGCAGCCTCCTTCTATGCACAAGTTAGAACACTACTGTGGGATAATAAAGTGCCCAGGAAGTGTAAACATACACTGTTTAAGACATACTACATCCCAATTCTAACTTACGGAGTAGAAACATGCACCCTGTCCAGAAGAGAAGAAAGTAGGATTCAGGCATCCGAAATGAAGTTTATAAGAACAATGCTTTAAAGGACAAAGAGAGACAAAGTAAGGAAAGAAACAAACAAGACAGAGGCTGGCATAGATATCAGTGCTACAAAATATTTGCAGAAGCAACGATTAGGATGGTATGGGCATCTTCAAAGAATGGGAGATGAGAGGACACCAAAAGCTTATTTCAACAAGATTATCCCAGGAAAAAGACCAGTAGGAAGACCAAAGAAGAAATGGTTGGACCAAATCAAGGATGATCTTGAAGACAAAGGGCTAGACTGGAGAAGGACCCATGGAGACCAACTACTCATGAACAGGAAAAGGTGGCGAGGGCTCGTTAACAGCACCCGGGCGACTGGAGCTGGAATTTGATGATGATAATGATCTGTAATTCAGGTAAGGACTGCAGACGATCAATTTCAAGTAGTTCCTACTTTTGCTACCAAATGCTACCGTCAACGACACCTAACTGTGGACTTGGCGACTAGATGCCACCGAAACCGGTTCCTGGTAGTGAACGTTGGAGCGATAATCAAATCAAACCTACAAATTTAGCTTCACACAATTGTAGTTAGTCTTTTGCATGCCATAAATCTATGACATGGGCCCGCCGGCTTTACTTCCCCTCCAAAGGAAGGCATACTGAGGGATTGTTAACGCTCTTAAAAATCCGACGACTTCGGCCGGGTTTGAACCCACGATCTTGGGCACAGAAAAGACTACCTACTGAAATGGAACAGAGCAGCAGTTTTAAAGAGATATGAGAACATTTACCGAAGAACAAACTTGTTGATTCATGTATAACAGGTACAGTAGCATTGCACATAACTGTCTTGGTAAATATATGTTATTATAACGTTTCACTTCAGTATTTGATACATACAAGGAGGCACTCAAACCTTCAGTTATCTTAATGCAGCAACGTAAGTTTTCATTCAAGTGTTAATTAAAATAAAATATACCGTATACACGATTCCTCTTTAATGTAATTCCCCTCAGGATGAAGACACGCACTGTTTAACTTCACCTTCAGTTTCTGAAAGTTGCTAAATAAAACTACTTCCAGATTCTTCGCCGATATCTGCATACTTTCAGTAAGAGCCTTTAATAAACTTTCATTTTCAATCCTACACCTCCCATCATCAGGATCTTCTCGGCAGACAATATTGCAGTGCCAGTCAAATACTCTAGGCAGTTGTGGAACCGAGAAGGGACTGCTCCTAGGAATTTTATTCGAACATGACGATACAATAATTTTATCACATTGTATTGCATTAGTTACTCTATTTATTCTAAATTTATTCGATCTCAAACCTGATTCACACCCCCCTCTTCCCCCACCCCAATAATAAATGTAATAAATGCAATAAATGTAATAAACGTAGTAAATCTAATGAATGAGATTAGTGGAATAGAAAACCGGATTAATCGGAACCTGCTACAGGTTATCGGCCTAATGCAGTTCTTGCAATTTAAACCCCCCTACGACATAACCTGTACGGTAGCACATTATTTAGATTAGAAAATTCGGAATTTTACAACTGAATGAATTTTCACGAACAGAGGGGCTAGCCTGAGCTAAAATTTAAGGACATCTGTTTACTAATCTTTAATCAGTCTCGGTTTATACAACGGTGTAGTAACTAAAAGTTTTCAATTCTTTTCGTCATACATACCAGTTGTCCATTCTCGTGTTTGAAATGGAGTCAAAACACCGACATGAAAAGCGACTTGGTTACAAGATTTCTGCCTTCAATTAAACTAAACTAGCGAGAATTGGAGCTTCAGCATTGATGTAACACGTACCTTGGAATGTTTTGTAGGAATATATTGCGGTGAATAGCTGGTACCGTATCGATTTCGAATTCTTCCCTTCATAATTAGGAAAAGGTCCATCGTCTTCATTGCCTTTACAATTTGGCGCACTGCACTTATTAGGCATAACTTAACACTGCACTGATAACCATGAAGTATAATCGGATGGGAATTCCGAGAAAGTCAGTACCGCGACTGTAAACGCGAAACACATAATGCGGAAACCACACCATAAACACGAATATTATTCCTGTCTCCATGGCCACACAGCCGTTGGGCCGTGACATTACTCGCATATTCAAACCGTATTGCATGGCCTTCTCTATAGGTGGTGTTGACTCTGAGGCTTGAGTGATTTTCTTGTGAATTTCTTATGGTTTGAAGATACTTGAAGTCCTAGTGGTAGCTGTATTATTGTATCTCCATTCTGGGAATGATTCAGTAGGTAAGTAACAAACATTTGTAAACAAATTAATAAGGAAGTTGAAATAATGATATTCCATTTCAAGTCGTGTTTGATGCAAGGCCAATAACTGGATAATAATAAACCAGCTGATATTACAATTGAGTCGGCTGGAGCTGAAAAGTAAAGTTTTCACAACTTTTCAGGAAATAGATAAAACATCATTGACAGAACAGAACTGAACAAACACTATATTAATCATCTATGTTGTGAAACAACTATTCAGGTTATATTTGGGGAGCAGAATATCAATTTTATTTTAATAAACACATTTTTCTAATCACTTTTGCAAACGTGACTTAATGCCTTTCAACGTCTTGGTCAGTTTAGTGCGGCATAAAGCCATCCAGAATAAATATGTCACATGGTATTTTATTGTGAAATGGATTTGTAACATAAAAGCCACCTAAACCCTGTACAAATGTAATTTACAATAGCACTGTAACACGCGGGAATCTTGCAGTGTGGCCAACATTAAATACGGAAAACGGCGCTGAAAGGCAGCAAGTCATTGACTTAAAGCTTTTCTCCTCCGATCGCACTACATGTAGCAGTGGTTTCTGGCTAAACAGAAAGCTGCCTTCTTTCCTATGCTGTTCCAAGGCCCTTGGGTCAATACTTCACTAAACTAAATGTTTAAAAATAGTGTCATTTTTGACTTAAAGCTTTTCAGCTCCGGCCGATTCAATTGCACCAACGTGACTATTTACTATCCACTATGGATTATCACACAAAATGAGTGAACTAGAAGGTCTGTAGCTACCAACAATGTCATCACATAAACCTAACCAATTCCGTCAAGTGTCACAAGTTTACAATAAAGTTCCAGAACTAATTAGCCTGAGTGTTGGTTGGTTCCTTAGTTTAGGGGCTGCGACAACGCAGTCATGTAGCCCCGTGTACTTTGGGTGTGTGTAGAATCTGTTTGATAACCGGTGTTAATTGTGATGACTGTATTAGTGTGTGTTATCTGTTTTTAATTCATGTAAGGACTGCAGACATTCAATTTTCAAGTAGTTGCTACTTTTGCTTCCAAACGCCACGTCAACGACCAACTAGTCCTGAACTTGTTTACTAGATGCCACCGCAGTCGGATCCTGGCGATGAATGTTGGAACCTAGGAGCGTTAATCAAATGTAACCTATAATAGTTAACTTCACACAATTGTAATTAGTGGAAGATTTTTTATCATGCCATAAATCTATGACATGGGACCGCCGGCTTTACTTCCCCTCCGAAGGAAGGCTTACTGAGGGATTTTTAACGCTCTTAAAGATCCGACGACTTGGGCATAGAAGCTCAGCATGCTAACACAACTACGCCACCAAAGCCGCCTAGCCTGAATGGAAAGGATCTGATGATGATCACTTGACGATCCAAGGGAATTTATTAATCCGATGTCAATTGTTGTCAGGTTTAGGGAGTGAATGATGGCCTACCCTACGCTCTGTGCTAAAGATAATCAAGTGCACAGGGCACGACTCTGTATTGATTCCTGTATTTCTCATGACATTTCTTTATGTTCCCAAACATCTGGCTGTGTTCACATCGTCTCTGTCATTACCGAACATTGAATTCAAAAAGACCAAAGTTAAATTAGTATTTTCCTTTCCCCAATAGTTCGATTGATGTTCTCTTCTCCTTGCTCCCCACTGCCTTCGCTTTCTCTTTCATCCCTCTTCATGGACTTTCGAATATTGTCTAGTCATTCCCTCTTATTTAGTCCCTGAACTCACCACAGTAGACCCGCGGGCTGCAATGGGCCAATGGCCAGAGATCCAAGCTTCGAATCCTGAATCTATTTCCGCACTTCTTTTGCACCCTCCATCTTACAGAATGCAGGGATGGTACCCTATATCAAGTACAGAAATGTTTGGATTCCTTTTTAGTGTAATAAAGCGGCTTCGTCATTTCCCAGCTGTTCTGCTTGTTGGCTAGTAATAGGCCTCGTTGCGGTACCTATTGCTTTGCTGACAGGAGATTTTCACAGTGTGTACCTAGGTATATGCTTAGTTAAAAATCATTATGTCTTCCAGAGCAGTAACGACTCTTTATTAGCTTTAAGTTCCTAGTCCTTGGCCATGCCAGCCAACAAGAGACTTATTTAAATATTCTTGCAGTTACACTACTTCCGACACGATTGGTTCTATGGCTTCAAAACGTGGTTTTCAGGTCCGTTTGTCTGTTATTTATACAAATCTGCATCATTTCACCAAACTAAAGTAAACTAAGTTTACTTCCCGAGTTTTGTTTCTTGCTTTGCGACTCCTAAAATGAGCCTAGATTGGTCCTTCCACTCCAAATTCGATCATTCGTCTATGTGCCAAACGGCCTAAATCAACGAAATGGATAGGGATGTATGAATTTCAGGTACACAGTGTTATGTGCTAGGTTTTGAAATGTATGTATGTAAAATTTGGTACAGTTCGGTGAAACGGTATGGATTTGTGCCAAAGGGCCTAAATGCAGTGAATGGAGATATCTGTCCGAAATTTCAAAGTGGACAGTGTTTTTCGTCGGGTTCCAAAGGGAAGGTACGTAAAATCTGGTCCAGATCGGTGAAACGGTGTAGATTTATGCCAAAGGGCCTATATGCAGGGAATGGAGAGGTCTGTCTGAAATTTATAGTGGACAGTGTTACACGCAGGATTTCAAAGGATAACTTGGTAAAATCTGGTTCAGATCGATGAAACGGTGTAAATTTGAATAAATAACAGACAGGTAGACAAACCAACATTGATCTTTATATTAGCCTATATAGGCGAGATGTGGGTGTGCAAAGTGTGTTAATTCATAATTTATGAGACACCTCGTGCTGCTTGGCTCCGTAACTACGTGAATTTACATGGAATTCATTATGACGAGTTACCCCATTTTTGTGAACAGTATTTGGCTCCTGAATACATAATTCAAATTACTTATATTCCACGACTCGATTTTGGGTTTCGAATTGAACTTTGAAACTTGATTTTCTCAAAACTAGTGAATTGTGACATAACGCACCTTACACACCCATCCGTCAAATCTCACATGGAGTGACCGGGATTTCATCCACGGACCCAGCGGTGAGAGGCCGGCGCGCTGCCCCTAAGCCACGGAGGCTCTAGTTTCCTACGTCGGATATGAAAACTTTTGACTTTCATAAATTTTTCGTTTCTCGTAGAACTTGGACATCGTGGGCATCAGCCACGTATGGCTTGCCACGGTGGGTGAGTGGTTATAGTGTCGGACTACCAACCCCAAGATTGCAGGTTCGCTCCTGGCCATGGTAAGTGATTTTTGAAGGCGACAAAAATCACGACACTCATGTCATACGTTGTTGGCATGTTAAAGAACCCATTTGAATTCAGTAGGCCGTGTTCAATGGCAAAATTAATCTCGGGATTTTCCGCCAACACAAAGTTCCTCCATTCTCTACTTGAAAGCGCTGTAGTGTCAAGGAGTTTAGATATCTAACCTCCTTGACTTTCATAGCGTTCAAAGGAATGACGAAATTCGACATGCAAGCTACCCTCTGGGTGTCAATTAACAAAGCTTGCACCAGGCACCCGAGGCCATACGATATTATTATTATAAGCCTTGTATGTTTGGAAGTGTGTGCATACACAGATTTAGAACATGTCTGATAACCTATGGTATTGTGCTCTCTATTTGTATTTGTGTCTAGGAATGGGAAAGACGTGATCCTGGAGTAGAAATGGAGAATTACAGGAAACCACTCTTGGATGGCTGAGGTAGGAATCGAACCCGCTTATTAAACTTACTGTTCTGTCTATTAACATCACCATCTCATATCCTGCATTAACAAACGTTATTTTCAATTAATTACGTTCTAACAAATTGAGATTATCCTTGGAATTAAATAACATCCTAATTTATTAGTCAATTCATATTCTTGTTTTCGGTTAAAGACAATTATTATTATTATTATTATTATTATTATTATTATTATTATTATTATTATTATTATTATTATTATTAATATTATTATTATTATTATTATTAATATTATTGTTTAATATTATATTATTGTTATTAATATTATTATTTAATATTATATTATTGATATTATTTTCGTCTAGGGACCGCGAGCCAGTTTCAATGCTTTGTTCTTTGCTGTTCCTTCTTCTTCCTCCAGTATTCCTTCATCATCACACTATGTTTCCTCTTCCTTTCCTTCGACCATTTCGAGCCAGTTTTCTTTCCCTTCCTCCCTCGGAATCCTTCCATTTCTAGCACCTTTTGCCTAAATATACCTCTCTGTGGTGTATCTTCTTCTCTGATATTGTTTCTTTCCTAATCCTTTTTGATTTCTTGTACCCAGTTTGTTGTTGACTCCTTGTTCCACAAGAATGTGAAGATCTGCTTGGTTAATCTACTGTCGTCCATCCTGTAGCAATCTCCTCTTCCGTATTGCAGTTCTGTAGCATGCCTAAGTACCTTGGGATAACACTTGATAGGTCCTTGACCTTCAAACAACATCTCACGAACGTGGCCGCAAAGGTGAAGACCCGTAATAGCATCATTCAGAAGCTTGTTGGTACCTCCTGGGGTTCCAGCGCTCAAACTTTACGATCAACTGCTCTGGCACTGCCATACTCCGTTGCTGAATACTGCTGCCCATCTTGGCTAAACAGTGTCCACTCCAAGAAGATAGATGTGCAACTTAACCAGACAATGCGACTGATTACGGGCTGCATACGTAGCACACCCACTACATGGTTACCTGTTCTAAGTAACATCCAACCTCCAGCTCTTCGAAGATCAGAGGCTCTCCTGAAGATCTGGAAAACCATTCAGAAGACCCCCCAGCTACCCATACATACTGATAAGAAAAAGCAGGCAATCAACGGTTGAAGTCAAGAAAACCACCTTGGCGCTCTGCAGTACTTCTTGAAGACTCTTCATTTAACATCTCAGAAGCATGGAAAACTATGTGGGAAGAATCATCAGTATTCAATGCACATCTGATTGAAAACCCTTCCAACCGGATAGAAGGTTTCAAACTCCCCAGACGCCAATGGAGAATCATTAACCGGATCAGTACAGGACAAGGCAAATGTGGATTCCTGCTTCACAAATGGGGTTGGGTTACTTCTGCTAACTGCGATTGTGGAGCTACCCTGCAAACCATCGGACATATTGTTGGTGAATGTCCGCAACGAACGATCCAAGGATCAGTAGGTGACATTCATCATTCATCTTCTGAGGCACTTCAATGGATTGATGGCCTGGATTTAGAAGTTTACAGCAAGAACTGGTGTTTATGACTATGTATATAACTGTATATATAACTTTATATGTAGTGTATGAACTTATATTTTAACTCTGTATCATCGTACGATAAATAATAATAATTGCTTCTAATATGTTTTCTATTTTACGAGATACTTCATCATTACTTCTTATTTTCCAGAATTCTGCAGTTTTTAAAGGACCGAGTATTTTGCGTATAATGCATTTTTCTACTGCTTCTAATGTATCCAATTTGTAGTTCAGTACGAGACATTCCGGTGTTGTAGTACTGTATTTTAAGATATTTAGACAAACACCTTTTGTAGTAGGTATTCCTAGTTATGCCTTTATAGGGCAAAAGACTGGGGGTATAAAATATTTGCTTTTTTTGCACATTTGTAATTGGGGCTGATAGATGAGTAGGAATATGCAACAAATTTATGGGTGTGGATTCTATTTTATGGAATATGGGGTGGGAAATTATTATCCCACTGCCCACACCCGACAGTATGTTTTCTTAAATGAGCAATGGGGTACGGTAATAATATCCCACCTCCAAATTATGATGATACTCTGTTTATCACTCAATAATGAGGTTTATTTAACATGATATAATGCATAAAAACACCCATCACGCTCTATAATTTAAGAAAAACTCGTAACTCCCACGCAACACAAGGTCACTGACCTATATCATCTTTGCCGAAAACTGCACAAAAAATATAAAAGTGATTTTGGAATGTTAAAAGTTAGTTTATTCGAATATAATGCAATAATTTCAAAATAGTATTTACCAAAAACACAGGAAATTAATTTTAAAAATCCTCTATTCTGTGGCAAACTCCCTGAGCAGGATAATAATTTCCATTCTAGCTGAAATATATTTACTCAAGTGACCAAAACCATTAACAACATTGTATTTCAGTTATATACCAGCGTTTACAAATCCCTTATCTTCAATAAAAACACCTTCTTGTGTAAAACAATGCATTTCTTTCACTCAACACAACCGAACTGGCGAGCACGTGCACTGTGGATGCTTCCCACCTTTGGTTTCTGATGACAGTATACATCAAATTAATGGGTTTTCAATATTTCTCTGCATCTAGCTTGTGGATGCATGTGGAACTGCTTGAAATGGAATGGGTGGGAGGATTCTCTCCCTAACACCGATCTTTAAATACATGGTGGGAAGATATTATCCCAAGGACCTATAAAGGGTTATGCCATACGCTCTTTCCATTTTTCGTATTCTTTCTTCTGCAGAAGATTTATCCAAACCACATTCTTGAATAATTTTCCCCAAATATTTGTACTTCCTTACCCTCTTTATTTGACCAATTATTGTTACTAAGATTTCTGGAGTATTTTTACGTTATATTATTATTACTTTTACAGTTAAGTACACGTTATATTTGATACTATTGGTGTTGCGTAAGAGAAGAGCATAGGCTACCTCCTTAATATAGTCAGATACATAATACAGATCTAGATATAAAAGATACGAGCCTTACAGTAGTCGCATATGATGTGTAACATCTGACATGTTATCCTACTCGTATACTACACAGCTTGGACATTCTTAAAATGTTAATTTACGCTCCGTTTTCATACTGGGGTTGTATAGATTGAATTTGAGATATACTACTGACACACTTGTTTGAACAAACATCCCATATTATATTGTAAATTAAGAGGAGAAATGAAACCATAGTCTCTAGCCTATCTATAGACTACTAGAAATAATGTCCAATACAATCAAATTTCCCAACTCCTGCTTGGTGCAAACTATTGTAATTAAATTAGATAAATCGTAATTTCAAGTAGGTTCTGTTAAAATGGCGCATAATGTTATGATAGGCTATATATCGTTTAAATCGATAATTTGGTAGCAAAAAAAAAAATGCTGGGGCTGGAGTTCGAACCTGAGACCTCATGATTCGCAGACCAAGACGCTATCCACGCAGCCATTACAACCACATAAATTTAGATTACAAGACAGTTACTTATTTTCACGTGCCGGTAATAATATGGAAGTAATTTTTAATGCTGCATTAATGTTTTGCTTTTTTTCGATAATGTTCCTGCATGAAATTGAGTTTTAAATTAGTTATGAATACGCCTACTTGACGGTAAAGGAAATTCCTATAGTGGTCCATGAAAGGCTAGCCCAGTTCCCGTATAAAAACATAGATGTATATTACATTGATCACTGCATTACCGCAATTGCCATTGTGCAGAAACACAATGCCGGCTTTGCCGACTAGTTACAATGTTTCATATTAAAGCATATCATCATTTAAATACTGATACGAAGACTTTGAACATGTGGTTTGTGTTTCAATTAGTTGACACCAGAGTTCGCATGAGCGTTTACCGTTCAGTATGAAAGTGTTGAGCAAAGTTACTCGGGGAGTGGATGCCCATCACTTTTATTCAGAGATTGAAAAAGAGACTCTTAATAAATCATAATTGTTTTCCGCAAATATGATATAATGAATATTTTTACACCAAAGAACGACAACTTGAAGATGATCTACTGTAGGAATATCTGTTATGGCGGCTCCAAACCTTGAAGTAATCCGTATGTGATATGTACATTCCACATGGACGACAGTGCGTCATGGTACCAATCTCCGACACCGCGAGCTCATTGCTTCCTCTTACCACTGCTGCTGAAGCAGCCAGGAGGGATACGATCCAGCTGGCAGTGCATCTTACACACTTCCGTCCCATTTTTCAAAATCACTCCCACAAATATATCCAGCAAGATGTTACACATCAATAATGAAATTGCCAGACAGATAGATACAGGGTGTTAAGTGTTTAATATTGATAGAATAATATTGGAAGTAGCGGAAACATACAGAACATTAAATAGGATTATGAATTTTTTGCCGCGTAGTACCGATGGTGGCCGCGAGAGGCGGTTCACTCAACAATAACAAAGATGGCCGATCGCCTGACAATTATACCCCATTTAGACGTCTCGGTCGCGATCCCGATTATCTCTGATCTGGATAATGCCCAATCGCGATCAACGGCATTTGTCATTGGTGCGTGTTTAGACGTCCCATCATGAAACAACAGGATAATCGAGTAAAACAGCATGGCATCGCTTAGGTCTGCCAACTTTTGAATTCCAAGTGTTATAGCAGAAATTTACAGTAGTTGGTTTCCTCCAGTTTTGAAGTATATCAGTTATTTTTTATACATAATTCGACGTGCTAATGTATATTCCTAAATATATACAAATCCTAAGGAGACGTGTAGGCAAGGTGGAAATAAAAATATTTTGGAATATTTATGCACAGATCTAGGATATTTATTGCATAAATACTTTTTGTTCATCCAGAGTTATTTGGCCCTATCGGAATCCCTTCTATGTCTATGACAATAAATTTATGTCTTTATTAATCGTCTTCATCGACTTTTCCCGACGCTAATATTCTTTTTTCAGCGTTTAAACACTGGTGTGTTTGTCCCCATCCATCATTTTGTGTCTCTCAGTCTTCATACATCTGATATCAACCAACTTAAATACAACCATCATGGCCAACATTACGTACACCTCGCTTTCAAAATACAAGATAATACAAAATGGCCATCATTTCCACTGCCTGCTTCACTCACACAGCAGGAGGATAGAACACACCGACGATCGCAATGGCCGCGAACGCGATTATCTCGTTGTGGGAACGGGATCGGGCTGATCCTGTTGGAGGGAAAGTTGATCGCGATAATGTTATCCTGTTGCGTTTAGACGTCCCAACTTAATCTGGATCGGCGCCTGATCGCGATCGCAACCGGGACGTCTAAACGGGGTATCAGAGAACGAGCACACATTGCTTCGCGCTATGAGGTGTGGAATTCGATCGTTCTTAGACAATTGGCACAATTGTCATTACTGGGTGGCACAGGTTCCTGGAGTTACGGAGGAGAAGATGCGGTCTCGTCCAAAAGTGACCGTGTGGTGTGGAATAACGGCTACAAATGTCATCGGCCCATTTCTCCTGCGTGACACAATTATCAATTAACGGGGAACGCTACCTTCAAATGCATCAGGATAACGTTTGGCCCACGATATCTGGATGGGATAACACCACCGACATTATCTTCATGCGCACCGCCTCAAATGTCGTGCGGAACTGGTGGGATGAGAAGTTTCCAGGACGTTGGCTGCGGAGACGTGCATCTCATGAATGACCTGCAAGAAGTCCAGACCTGACACCCTGTGGCATTATTTTATGGGGCTAGGCAAAAGAGGAGGTGTACCGGACGAAACCTCGCACATTGGACGAATTGTAAGCACGGATTCAGGATGTTCTAACCAATGTCCCACACAACTTCCTCCAGAAAGCTGTGTATTCCATTCCAGGTTGTTTGAGGAGATTGGTCGACGCTACAGGTGCCTACACAATTGTAATGGAATTGTACGGTATGCAATCATATTCCCATATAACAGTGTACATACTGTATTATTTCAAATAAATAAATAAATAAACCTGCAAACATAAAAGTTATACGTCAATTACACTACCGGCACCTAGTTACTTCCCGCCCACCCTGTAGATATATAAATGGATATATACTTAGGTAAAAAAAAAGTCAACCCTTGGCACTATCCAGCCCATGACGGGCTAAGGCCGACCAAGTGACCACTGCCCAGCCATTTGGCCTGCAGGTATTGGGGTGACACGTGATCAGCGCGTCGGGTCCCCTCGGCCGTTAATCTTGGTGTTCGTGATCGGGGCGCTGTCTCACTGTCAGACAGCTACTCAATTGTCCTCACGAGGCTGAGTGCACCCCGTTCCAACCCTCACGTCAGTTTTAAAATCCCTGACGTAGCCGGGGATCGAACCCGGGGCCTCCGGGTGAGAGGCAAGCGCGCTACCCCAACACCACGGGGCCGGCCATATACTTAGGTAGATATATAAATGGATAGATATTTGGATAGATTATCACTCTAAAGTTAATTAAATTGTTGTGGGGTTTGAAGCCATTTTTTGTGTTGCCTTAGTAAACAAGAGTTTAGTGCTTTTCAGTCGGTCAACATGAATGTACCCAAAAGAGATGGGTTATGCCCTAATCCTGAAATAAATTACATGACATTAATAAATACACTAGGATGACCAGTTTCGATCGTCAAGCGATCATCATCAGATCCATTACACTTAGGCAATACAATCAATGTGTGAGAATACAGGTGAAAAATATTTACAATATGTACAATTATTTAGTTGCAGTATTGGTACTGCAACTGTCAGTGTATGCTAAATGCAGTATACATAATATTAGGTGAAATGCTAAATGGTGATAGAAATCCGGAGTTTGTAATTTGGAATGATTATATGGTTGTGAAAATCAACTATGGTTAAACTGTAACATTACAGGCTACTACTTACCTGGTTGTCTTCCTTGCTGGAGCTACACGCAGAAAAGGGAAAAACCAGTGTCGTTGAGATAACAGCCTACCTCAGTCGACCACACCTGGAGTAACAGTGAACACGAAAACTGCGCGTAGCTCCAGCAAGGAAGACAACCAGGTAAGTAGTAGCCTGTAATAGGATTACAGTTTAACCATAGTTGATTTTCACAACCATATAATCACTCCAAACAGACAAACTCCGGATTTCTATCACCATTTAGCATTTCACCTAACATTATATATACTGCATTTAGCATACACCGACAGTTGCAGTACCAATACTGCAACTAAATAATTGTACATATTGTAAATATTTTCACCTGTATTCTCAAACATAGATTTTATAGCCTAAGTGTAATGGATCTGATGATGATCGCTTGACGATCGAAATTGGTCATCCTAGTGTATTTATTAATCTCATGTAATTTATTTGAGGATTAGGGCATAACCCAGCTCTTTTGGGTACATTCGTGTTGACCGACTGAAAAGCACTAAACTCTTGTTAATTAAATAGACTAAATAAATATATGTGGAACGATCTTTAATATACTAAACGAAACTGCTTAGAACAGATCCTTGTTTTTATAAAACTGCCCTAATAATACAATGCAGCTGGAGAAACCAGTTTAACCTCGTTCACTCTTGTCTCATTATCAGTTTGAATGATGGGACGCATCGCTGGATGATGCAGCATTCCCACTAAATAAGCCATCTCCCTTAATTTTTTATGCCATCATTTCATGGGCTGCTCCCGCTAATGGAGTGAGAGCTGACTATGGAAATGAGGTCCGCAGCAGTGTATGCTCACACACAGTACATTGTTAGGTATCTATTCCCGACACACGTCTTTAAAAATATAATTGTCAGTAAAAGTGACACGTGATACCAGGAATCTAATGGTGTTGATGAATAATGAATTGCATATGACATTCAATAAAAGAATAAACCATAAATTAGGCAAAAGAAAATTAAGGGTAGTAAAAGAGAGAGAAGAAAAGGAAATACACTAAGCCCTCCAAGAATGAGGTTTGAGGAACTTGTAAAGAATCCGAACCAAGAAAATCAGTTTGGCGAGAGTCTATTCCAAATTTACTTTAAAAATAATAAAAAAAATACCGGACCCACCTCAGGACCCGTGGGGAGCCCTTGAGGGTGAGTCACACTGCTCCTTTAGGACCTCTCAATAATCAGAACTACGTTGGACAGAAAGAAAAATGAGGGTATCACGAAACAAAAGACAAGGTTCCTGTTTAATATAACCCATGATGCTGGGCAAGTGAACTGTATTAAATAAACCACAGCGTGGATATAATCTCTTAGATCCTCGTTTTAATAAAGATAAGACTAACATCAAGCAGCTAGCAAATAACATGCACAGAAACAAATGACAATCTAGCCTAAGAATAATTGAGAGGCACAAAGATACTCCCCCCTGTTGATTGAATGCAATCAATAACTATACACAGAAACAGTGGAAGGTTACTTGTTTGACTGGAGCTACTCTGGATTTTGAGCACAACAGCTTGACTGAAGTCTTTCCTTGTTGATCGACAGACTGAAGATAGGTGCATGCTCCATATGCTGTTTGAGATACATCTGAGAAACCATGTACTTGAATGGTACTACACCTTCCTGTTCCTAAGACATGTCTGTCCACTTGAATGTGATCAAGGTGAGTTAGCTGATTTTGGAGTGCCTTCCATTCTGAGGACAGGTCATCAGATAATTGCTGATCCAAATCAAGTTTGTGTAAGCACAATTTCTGGAGGAATATTTTGTAGGGTATTACCACTGCCATCGTAATGTACAGGCCATCATGCAGCGACTCTTAACGATTGATCAGCTGATCGCTAGGGGGTAGAGATGGCGACCATTTTGCTTTGTGCTGTGTTGTTTATATCTTTTATGAATGAGTATCCGCATGAAAAGTGATACTTGAGAACGCTTCTACTTACGTCATCTAGAATGAGGATTATTTATTTTCTGAAACAAATGTTCATTTTGTAGGTAGGTTATTGTATCTACGCAAATTTTGCGTTGCATGTTTGTCATCACACAGAAGGTTATGGTTTAGTTAGTACCTCCATATCACTTATTATTTCGACTCATAAAATGTTTTCTGGATGGTAATAAAATGTTGTAAGTTCAGGAAACCTCCTTCCCAGGTCGCAGGTATGTCAATAGTTTGTTTATAGCAACTACCGGAATTATGAAAGAAATGATAATGTGGCTTGCTGCTCCTTCCCCACCACGACCATTTAAGAAAGCAATGCATACACAACATTCCTAGAAATTATTTGTTCATTACGGGGAATACAAGAGTGTGTGTTAACATTTCCCTAAAAGTAAGATACCATTCTTCGGGAGAGAAGAGCTAATCGCCTTGATGGTAGGTTGTTAGTTAATATGGTTTCAATTATTGTAAGAAGTTCCCAAACTTCAGCCTATGCTAGGACTGGAAATATTTCTAATATGATAATGCTGAGGTTAAGTTACTTACCGTATGTAAATCAGAGAAGCGATATCCAGTATTCAGTATCTACTGAAGTCAGTCCAGGTTACATTATTTGTGAGACTGGTCTCTCGATCAAGCTCAAGTGAATATGGTAATGTTTTCGTGGCAGCATTTGTGTAGGCTACTGTATTTACATTAATGGGATTGTATGTACTGTAGGTTATTGATACAAGATTTCAAAATTACAACCCGTAGTAAATTCCTGATGCAAGAAACAAGTTAGATTGAGTCATAGAAAATAAGTGCTCTTAGTATAAGCCCTGTTTAAGTCACCTTGAGGGTGGCCTGTGCATTGATTACAGTTCTAGATAGGTTACATTGTGCTTTGTCATCCACGAGCAGTTTAGGACGTGATCTGTTGAATAGCCAAGAGTGATGTGGGGTTTTCTCAGGCATCTACCATAAACCTTTTCAAAGCGTTGAACAACGAGAAAATGGCCAAGAATAGATCTTATTCACGACGTGAAAATACTGCAATTTAGCCCTGTTTGTGTGTTTCAACGTCCTAGTAAATGTACCGGCAATGTACCATTTTGTTTACTCTCAAAATGCGAGCAACATAGGCCGGATTCGAACAAGCGGAGCGATAATTAGGCGTATGTAGTGGTAACGGATGGAAGTGCCAATCAGCCATAAATAGCATTGCTATTTTTCCACGTCTTAAAGCGGGAGCGTTATTTATATTAGGTTTGAAGAGACTGCGTGTGAAGGGAGCTATCTGATTTGCTGTTGCGACTATAACGACCCTAGGCGTGACGTCACAGTAGGAGCCTTACGGCCTGTACATTACGATGGCAGTGGGAAAGGGCTAATGAGGCCTATTGGATCAAAGATTGAAGCCACCGTGGATGTAGTTGTGCGTTTATTAATGCTCCTATTTGCAGGAACATGTTTGATTTTAGTTACAATTCAACATTTGTCAGATGCGGGATGCCACGATATACCTAATGCTTGTATTGTATCGTTATTGTCAAACTGGAACGGTAAATTCATTTCCCTGTCTTCAGGTGGAACAGCTTCAAGTATTGCTGGATGGTTCGAACACCATTTTCTGATGGATAGCCTCCTTTGTGGAGTAAAGTAATGAATGCATATCGCAACTGTAGTGCTTCTGAAATGTTTGCAGCACCACATAGAGCATCGTCAACATAAAAATCTCCTTGTAGAACAGCTGATGCAAGTGGAAAAGAAACTGCTTCATCTTCAGCAAGTTGGTTGACGCACTGAGTTGCTCAATATGGAGCTGACGCTGTACCATATGTGACTGTTAGCAATTCGTACGGTAAGGCTTGACTGGTGTGTGAGGGGATATGATTCTTTGTAATCTTGTGTCATCCTTGTGAACTAGAATTGGCCTATACTTTCTTGAAATGTGTCCAGTAAATGCCATGTTATGGGTTCTGATCTCAACACAATCGAATACGGATCTTGCTGTACAGGTGGCCCTACTAACAATGTGCCGTTGAGTGATACTCCGGTGGTGATCTTGGCTGATGCATCAAAATTAATCCAGTGGATGTGGTTGAGCTTTGTTTGAATACGGCGTGATATGGCATGTAGTCGTGTTCTGAATCATCTATCGCACTTACTTCCTTCATGTAACCCAACTGTTCATACTCGGACATGAATTGTGAATACTGCTCTCGCAATTCTGGATTTCTCTTGAATTTAGTTTCCAATTGGTAAAATCTTTTTTGTGCCATATCATGGGACTTGCCTAAAGGTGACGGAGTATCATTTCGAGGTAACTTTGACAACATATCTACCTTCAGAAGTACGTGTTATGTTGTTTTTGAAATGAAATGTGCATTGTTGTTCTTCTGGAGTTTCACATTTGGTATGCAATTCTTCTATTTCCCAGAATTTCCTAAGCTGAGTGTCAAGTGTATCTTTCATTTTGATGAAAAGAGAAGTGACTGTGTTGCACGTTGCATTTCTGTTGCTGGATTGTGGGCATTTACCAGAAATTATCCAACCAGATGAGAATTTTGTAAAACAGGGAAACCTGCCCGTGTTCTTTGTTCTGTCTTGAGAATGTTGTAAAATAGCTCTGCTCCGATGGTCAAATCTAACTTATGTGGACTGTAGAATTTAGGGTCTGCTAATGCGATGTCGCTGGGTAAATTCCATGACTTGTAATTTAACTCTATAAAGGGCATTTGCCCCGTGATGGCAGGAACTACTACATAGTTTATGTTTGCGTTGGAATCAGAAGCTGTAGATTGAAGGTAAATGTCAACACTGTGTTTAATCGTTGAAGAAGTGTTGCTAATGCCTAGAACAGCTGTATCAGGTTCAGCCTGTTGACTATGTCTTCTGTAATGAGGTAAGTTTGACTTCCACTGTCTAAGAGAATTCGAATCTTATGAAATTTGCCTCTGTGATCCTTGATTTTGACAATGACAATGCACGCCAGCTAAGAGGTACTTCAACCTGGATGTCAGTGGGAAGAGACCAAGAGGAAGACCAAGCAGACGATGGATAGAGACAGTTCGATCAGAGGTGGAGAGGAATGGTTTTTAACTGGGGCGATGTCCAATAACAAGCCATGTATTAAGATCGGGCAAGATGGAGAGCGCTTGTATGCCACACCCGGGAAACTGGAGATGGAAAATGATGATGATGATGAGTGCACAATAATACATGTGGTTTGTGATGAATATCTGCGTTGCATTCTGACGTTTGGTGTGTCGCCTGAAGACAATTTAAACATACCGGTAGCCTATTTTCACGAGCATACTGAATGCGATTTGATACAGTCAACTTCAAAAATGATTCACATGCAAAAAGTCCTGGCTTATGTACTCGTTTACAATAAGTGCATTGATTGTCTATATATGCGACATGTGTATACGTTGATCGCTTTCTCTTGTGTGAGTTTTTCTTGCTACCATTTACCCTGGCTTGATTACTAGTACGCAGGGGCAGCTGCACCTTACGTGCTGAAGTGCTGCAGCACATTGTTTTGTTTGAAAAATAATTACTCTAGTAATATTATCTACAATCAAATACAGTGCATTAAAGAAATGTCAGTAAAATAATCGGAAATATATCAATTCCCCTCAAAACGAGGTATCTGGTCGTGCGCTCCATTCCCCGTCCGGCACTGGCTGTGTAGATCGCAGCTCGGTGAGAATTTCTAAGTTTATTGCCTGCAAACATGAACTCTGCCTTTGCGAATGCGTGCCCAACTGTTCCGTTGTGCTGTTGCAACAACAGCCAAGCCAAGACATCACAGCAATTCTTCGTTCGAGCACAGAGCGGCAGCACTGGTCACATGAAATGAGAACGTAGCAGGTAGCACCTTCTAGACTCTGCGGTAGTATTTTAGAGGGAATCGCTCAAAGCAAACGGTAGGAAAAATAGAGGAAGCCATCAGCTATTTACGCCAGAAGGTCTCTTAATACTCCCAACCTACCTATCCTATAGCCAGATTTTGTAAATCGATTTTCAGTACGGAAAACTCAGTGAAGAGCACAGAACTCTTAAAGGTCTACCCACAATGCGCTGTCGGTAGACGGTAGATGAAGTCTGAAGTCTGTAGTTCACAACATAGCCTCCCACAATGCGCAGTCGTTAAAATGCTAGGAGTAAATAATAACTTGACTTTCATTTATTCCTTGAGAAGGTTGTCATTGTCGACAACCTAACCTAAAATTTGCAAGGATGCATGACTTGGAGCTGTACGGTTTATTTTTATTGCTGCTAACTGGTACAGCATTGTTAAAATTGAGGAAAAATACTCGTACATCCAGTATCCCCTCTTGTAAATAATTAATAACAAATCCAACTCTGAATTAGGCCTACTGTTTATTGAACAGAATTGTTTTTGTGTAGCTGGTCATTTTTGATTGAAAGCCTGAGGGTTCCCAACACGTTCAATCTATTACTACATCATTTCCTAATTTATTTTCGTCATTACAAAATGTATTTTAGCTAATTTCAGTACCGGTAGGCCCTACTTTAGAAAATGTTTTCATATGATGAGCTCTCATTCAGCGTTACCTTCTGCTGCATTACATTTGCTACAAAGGAAAACATTATAATCAATGAACAGTTTCCTTTTAGATACTTGGGCTCACTCATGTCATACATCCAACGGCGTTCCCTCACAAGATCAATTAATATATCTTCTATCCCAGTCATCATATTTTTATATACTGTAATTATGCGAAGAATATACAGCTGATTACGACAAAGTGACGCCATCTTGTGATCTTTTCTCATTGGCTCTCAAATATGCAGTTGGCTGTCAAAGATAAAATTGGCGACAGCCGACTACACGCTGTCGATTGTCAACTATCTACTACCGACAAGCAACTTCACATTGTGAATGACGCCATAAGAGAGCACGGGTCAGCCTTCAACTACAGTCTGCCGTCTGCCCACTACCGTCTGCTGACAGCGCATTGTGGGTAGAGCTTAAGTGTTACTGTATGTTTCTAAATATGTTTATTCTTTGGAGGGGGGCAGGCGCGGATTCAAGGAGGGGGTCACGGGGGTCTTGACCCCCCCCAAACGGGAGACCAAAATTTTTTGCAAACTCAAATAACGAAAACACAAGAACCAGACAAAAACAACTTCATACCTGTTATATAAAAACGATTATTTATATAACAAAATCAACTCGTCTATTTTGTTTAGAAAACCTTGTGATTACCGAATCGATGTTTACAGTGATGCCACTATGAATGTGGAGCAATGCACGGATAGGAATTTGGGGCTTTTTTCGCACCAAAACATTTTGCCGACGTCCAAACTGCAAGCTTGGTTGGCAATTTAAGCTGTGACTTTCTCCCTTTGTCGGTACCAACTCGACTTGTCGAAACTGTAACGTACCTTGATACTTTTCTCGAAGCTTGATGTAAAAGTCGCAAAACACGCCGTTGCAATTTGTACGAATATTTTTGGTGCGCTAAACGCATCAAATTTCTATCCACGTAGCTTGGAAAAAAATTGGTCTGGTTTTGTACATTTGGTTATTTTGTGATTGCGTCTTTAGTGATACCATTTTTATTAACAATTTAGATTCTCTCACCCCCCTCCGCCCCCCCCCTCCCCAAAGCCAAACTCTAGATCCGCGCCTGGAGGGGGGATGCGTTACCACACACAACTGAATTTCTGAACCAGCCGCCACTGCATGCTTTCAAGGACTTGGCAACTGTGCTCAATGAATGATGTGAGTTCTTTAAGAGATGGATATTTGTTAGAATCTACCTCTAGTTCCCAGCCTCTTCTAGTTTCATAATCAAGACGATCAACGATATGTTATGTCAACATTATATCTTCAAGTGGGGTATCTAACTGAAATGCTTGCAGTGCTTGTAAATTGCTAGAGAATGTACTGATGAATTGCCTGAGGTCTTCTGCAGTTTCATTCTTAACTGTAGAAATATTTAAGATTTCACGAACATGCTTTGATGCTCTGAGTCTCTTATTTTGAAATCTAGTGCACAATAGTTCCCAAGCTACATTATAGTTTGCTTCAGTGGTTGGAAGGTTTTGAATTAATGCCTTTGCCGAACCATGAACTGCTTCTAGTAAGTAAATGCTATTTAAGGATTGTTCCTAAGTTTGCATTATTGTGCCCTAGTAATGTGAAGCTGTCTGCAAATGATAACCAATCCTCATAATTACCACTGAATATTGGTAGTTTGATTGCTGGCAAGTTGAGGTTAATATTGTCATTCGAGCTATGGCTGTGATATTGGATTCACTTTTGACGTCACTTTGTGATGGATATAATAATTTTATTTCAGCAAACGCAACTATCTCTTAATTAATTAACTTTAATTAACGTTGAAACGCCACCATAACTGCGGTACTTTTGAAAGTTTTATTATTTTCCATGCTCTCTATAGGGATATCAATACACTAGATGCCTAACAACACACGGAATATTTCTGTCTTACTAATTTCTCCAAGCCATATAAACTGACTACTAGCCTCATTTTCTTTGTATCTTGGTAACCCCAAACTTTCTATATTGCCCTATCTACAGATTCGAATATTTTTCTCAACGATAGGCTAGGCCTATCTTTCCACTGTAAGTACGGTATATTCCAACTTCCACACTTTAATATTCGAGTACATTTATTTTATTACATACATGTTATATTGTTCGTTTTTTCTTCTTAACCTCAAAATGCTTGTCTACATAACATCCACGTAAGTTTTCTAAGATTTATTTATTTTCCCTTCCCCTTTGTGACTTTCTAATTTTTTTTTTCTCATTTCTATCTTAATATTCTTTCTAGATCACTGTTTCCTTCTTTAAGCTGGTTTTATATCAAGATTTATTTCTTTCGAATTATCATATTTTTGTAACAGATCAGGTTTTTTCAATTTTATTGTATGTGTGTTTTTAAGTTTTTAGACGATTAATTTATTAGATATAGTTTTGAGAACAACCTTCTTTTACGGTAAATATTTTCATGTAGCGGTTCTGTGTGTCTTGCTTTCCTATTCACATTATTTGCGCTGAGGAAGGTCACAATGACAAGTACTAATCATTATTGACTTATGGTGTTTAATCTTATTATACTTCGTAAATAAGGAACAGGGCTCACATGTCACATTATGTCAGGGTGTAACGTGTTTTTCGAGGGGTTTTTATGCCACTGGCATAAGTCAGTAGGAAGCCATTCTCTATTTATTTACGCGGCAAATTGTTCAGCCAAGATAATTTTTCATGTTAATTTATTATTATTATTAATTTATTATAATAATTATTAAGATTTTTTCGGAGCATCTTATAAAATTATAAGCATACAGATAGGTTTTCTATGTCTTAGAAAACACTATCAAGCAAATTATTACGAACGACAATATCATAGAAAATTATATGATTATGGAATTTAACGGAGTTTCGTCAGTTAGGGTATATTGAGAGACATGAGTCACTGGAAATTCAAATACAGGCTTAATCTTGTCGGGAAGCATGACGCAATCCTGCGTTGCAGCGTCAAGAAAAGGCGGATAGTTGGAACGGAACCCTCCCGCCGAGTGTAAGGAGCCAGAGGAGGGGAGTATAGTGGCGTGCTCAGCCAATCAGTGGATACCACGCAAGCTAGAAGTCGGGACTGGAGTGGGGATGCGGCGGGTGCATATATCGTTCAGCGCGCCGTGGAACGAGGACTATCTGTGTAGAACTTAACGAGTACGGTTGCACGCGGGAGTCGCTCCGATGTTCCGTGGATTGGAGGACTAACTTTTGTAAAACTTAACCAGTGTGGTTGTACGAGTGTTTGGGTCCGATGTACGGACCATAGAATTATCTAATCTACCAGAATATCATCAAATATCGACAAAGATGACGACGTCCAGGAGACTGTGGGAAGCTCACAGCATCATCCAGTACGAGGGAAAGGCTTCGGCCATTTCCAGTGGTAAGCGCGAATGACGCAGAAATACGCAATCTCTCGTTTCTCTTTGTTTTATATTCAATATTTCAGTAACTTCATAGCTTGGGAATAAGAGTAAAATCAATAATTTATCAGACTCCGTTTTCACGTAATTTTCTATCGGTAATATTAAAATCGCAACGCTCCAATTTAAATTTTAAACTTATTATTATTATTATTAATTTTGCTATACTTGTTTTATATAATAAATTCAATTCTTTTACAATGCAATCTTTGCTTTCAGTAGGTAGCATTAGATATAGACCAATTCCTTCTCCTGATACAATTGTTTGTTGGGTTAATGATCAAATCATACCACGATCTGAGTGAATAGATTCTTGAAGGTGTTCTACCCGAGCTAGACGTTGTTAAATACAAATTTAGATTTCAGCATTGCGTTGAGGTCTTGGCGCCCATTAAAACAACATAGCTTAGGCAAAGGTAAACAGTTACATTTATCACCCAACAGTTAGGGGCAGCCAAACCGTTACATTTGTCGCTACCAACATGGGGAATTAATTAACATTACACTTGGACGCTCAACGTGGAGCAAAGTGAAAACGTTACAATTGTCGCTCAACGTGTGGGCTAGCAAACTGTTACATTTGTCGCCGACAACTTGGGGCTGAAAACCTAATAACATTTGTGGAAGGAGAAGGGTATATATTTCTGTGCCTGTATTTTGGGGGTTATTTGTCTGTATCAGTGTATATCATTATGGGGGATGAGAAAGAAAGACAGATGAGGTTACGTAGTGGTCATCAACGGGAGAGTGATGATACGAGCAGTATGTCGAGTGATGGTAGTACCGGGGTAGCGGAGGTAAATCCCGATACTGAAACAGGGAGTGTAGGCGGCCAACCAGAATTAAAGACTTTACTTCTCGAGTTTATGTATCAGAACAAAGTTAGTAGTGATGCCTTAAATGCAAAGTTAGAACAGAATAATGCAAGATTAGAACAAAACAGTAGGGAAAATAAAGAAAGTACAGACGCTTTAAATGCAAAACTGGAACAAAACAACGCTAAACTAGAACAAAACAACGCTAAACTAGAACAAAACAGTAGGGAAAATAAAGAAAGTACAGATGCCTTAAATGCTAAATTAGAACAAAACAGTAGGGAAATGAGTGACAAATTCGAACTGATTAGAGGTGAGATCAGGGGGGTGATGGAAGAAAAGGCTAAAGAGATTATTGCAGATGTAGACAGAAAATTAGGAAAAGTACAGGAGGAGTTGGAAATTCGAATCAGTACACAGGCTGAAAATTTAAAAGAACTAGTGCAACTGGAAACACAGCAGGTCAAAAAGCAATTGGGGGGAGAAATTGACAAAATTCAGGTAGCTACTAAAGAGGGTAAGGAACAGCTGGGGGGTAGAATTGAGAAAGTCCACTCACAAATAGTTGCAGAAGTAAATGATTTAAGAGAGAGTAATAGAGAGAGCATTAGCAAGTTTGAGGAGAAACAAGCAAAGCTATATGATAAAGTAGAAGAATCAGAAGGAAACATTAAATTAACAGTAAACAGTATTGAGAGGAAGGCTGAGGAGAAAATCGCAGAATTAGAGTTAAAATTAAAAGCTAGGATCAGGCAAGAGAATAGTCAGAATAGGCCAGTTTTTGTGAATAGCACACACAGGGAGGTAGAACTGGGTAAGTTCAGCAATCGACAGGGGTGCCCAATGGATTTCATGAACACTATAGAAAATAAATTCGGGGAGAGGTTGGAAAATGGTAGTATTGAGTGGTGCCAGGTAGTTGAAATTTTAGAACAAGTGTTTGTGGGGGAAACGAGGAATTGGTTTGCTGTCTACAGAGACAAGTTTACTGATATCAATGATTTTAAAATGAAATTCTTTGAAAAGTTCTGGAATGAGGTTATTCAGTCGCAGCATCGTGAGGGAGTAGTGTGTGGTAAATATAACCCTAAAGGAAGCTCCACCATGACCGAATAATTTTTAGGGCAGGTATTAGTGTGTAAATATCTGGATGGCTTGAAGGAGGAAAGTGATGTGGTAAGGTTGCTACTTAGGCACTTTCCCTATAGGATCAAGGAGGCTGCTTGTATCCAGAATGTAAAGACTATATCATCATCATTATCTTGTACAGTTTCCAGCCCCAGGCTGGGTCTGTTTGGAACATAAGCCTCGCCACTTAGTTCTTTCTTCCCACCACCACTCCGCTGTCACTCTGGTCCAATCCTCGCCTCTCTTCTCGACACATTCCTCCACTCCTTTCAGCCATCTATCTCTTGGTCTTCCTCTTGGTCGTTTCTTCTGCATCTGCATCTCATGTATCCTACTGGGAATCCTCTTCTCATCCATTCTCTTGAAGTGTCCATACCACCTCAGTCTTAATGTCTCAATCCTACCCTGCAAGGGCTCCTCTTTCACCATTTCCCTGACCCATTCATTCCTCACCCTGTCTCTTCTTGTTACTCCGATCCTACTTCGCAGGAACTTCATTTCACCTGCCTGTATTCTTCTTATGTCTCTTTTCTTCATTGTCCACGTTTCTGAAGCATAGGTCAGTATCCGGATATAGTAGCTTCTGTATAACACTTCCTTGCTTTTTTGTGGGACATCTTTATTCCACACTAAGCTCCTAATGCTTCTCAGAAATGCTTCTGCCTGTCTGCCACGTTCCGTAATCTCTTTGTCATTTCTCCCATTTTCCTCCACTATACTTCCCAAGTACTTGAGACTTTCCACCTTCTTCAGCTGTCCACCTCCAAGTGTTATCCCACTCATTGGTCTGTCCTTTTTCCTAGTCGTTAACAGGATCTCACATTTACTGATGTTGAACTTCCATCCGTACTCTCCCACTGTTTCTTCCCAAGCCTTCAGTTGCTCCTGAATTTCCTCCTCCTTGTTTCCCCAGACCATGAGATCATCTGCAAACACCATTGCTTTCATCTTATCTTCTCCTATCTTTCCTGCTATCCGTGTAGACTATATCACAAGTAGAAAATTTGTTAAGCACATTTGATGCACTAGGGAGAGGGGGTTATGAGGACAATTTCAATCGGAACCAGGGTAATAATAATAATAGACCTATTGAAGCCAGGTATCAAGAAGTTCAAGGGAACGGTGGCGAAGGGGCCAACGCTCAAAATAGAAATAATAATAATCAGCTAAATCAGAACAGAGGAAATGGCTATGGTAATCAGTATCAAGGGAGGAACAATGATTTCTGGGGAAATCAAGGGAGGAACAATGATTACAGGGGAAATCAAGGGAGAAACAATGATTTCAGGGGAAATCAAGGGAGAAATTATAATGACAATAATTACAACCAGAATAGGGGTCAAGGAAGAGGACAGCCTAGTGGTAGTAATATACAGCCAAACAATGACAACACAGCCCAGAACAACCAGACCAGTTCAGTAGTTAGTAGTACTACGGCCAGCTGTAGCGGTTCTTTAAACGCGAACCAGGCTGCGAAGTAAGGTCAGAATCTCAGTCTGTAGCATGTCCTGTCCATACAATTATACAGGAACCCTATGACCTAAATGTAAGAAATGAATTATTACATGAACTAAATGATGAAGGTATTATTCAGGAAGTGGTTAGTAAGAGCCCCATAGTTAAATTTAACGTGTCCGAGGCGTACACAGATGTTTTAATTGATAGTGGTTGTATGAAGAGTTGCATAAGTAGTGCATTTTATGATAAAATGAAAGGAACTGGAGTAAATTTTGAGGAGATGCCAATTAAAAGCACTTTTGTTATCACAGCTGTGGGGAAGAGGTCCAAAGTAATTTCTAAGCAAGTTTTAGTAGACATTAAAATTAATAATCATGTAGAGAAGCAGATTTGTCTTGTAATTCCAAATTTAGTATTCAGTGTTATCTTGGGTTCAGAGTGGCTAAGTAGAGTGTCTGGTAACTTATGTTATGATGTAGGGAGTTTGAAATTTAAATGGGGAGATTCTGAAGTAGAAGTAGCGTTCAATGACCATATTCAGAGGAGTAGTATTGTAGGTGTGATTTGTACTTTAAATGAGATATCGCCAGCCGTAGAGCGGGGTTCTCCATGTTTTGTGGGCAGTGTGATTACGAACGGTAGTCTAAAGGACTCGTTACGTGATGCTGCATTTCAGGGAAATATAGAGGATGAACAGTGTGTTCGGCTCTATGATGTGTTATTGTGTAATAGGAGAGTTTTTGAGGATCGCATTGGTATGGCCAATTGCTATACACATTCATTGAACGTTATTGATAGGTCGTATTCACAGGACATAGATATCCTGTACCTTTCGCTTATCAGAGTGCAGTTGAGGCACAAATTAATCAGATGCTTGAAGATGGGATTATTGAGCACTCTTAACAGTCCATATGTTAACTCTTTGATCACGGTACCCAAGACCGACGGCACGGTTCGTATTTGTTTAGACGCTCGTTTGGTTAACAGTAGAATTAGTTCAGATCAGCTGAAATCTATGTCAATAGAGGAATTAATGCAAACATTTGAGGGGAAGAAATATTTCACTTGTGTAGATTTGAGTTCCAGTTTTTGGCAAGTGCCACTTATGTACGAAGATAGACCATTTACAGCTTTTAGTCATAAATATAACCTTTATCAATTTTGTAGAACACCTTATGGGTTAAAGAGTAGTTCAGCAGCTTTAATTATGGCTTTAAACATCGCATTAGGGGATGACACAGGAGAGTTTGTAACCATTTACATAGATGATATGGTAATTAGTTCACGCAGTTTTGAGGAGCATCTACGTCATTTAAATATAGTTTTTCAGAAGTTAGATCAGGCAGGGTTCACTTTGAAGCTGTCTAAGTCGTCATTCTGTCAGTCAGAAGTGACATTTTTAGGTCATAGAGTGTCGAGTAGAGGTGTAACACCAGAAGAAAGTAGGGTTAATAAGATACTTAACGCAGAGGTGCCACAGAATGTTAAACAGTTAAAAACTTACCTGGGAATTTGCAACTTTTTCAGGAGGTTCGTTCTTAAATACTCTGGGTTGGTAGAACCATTCAGGGAATTGCTTAAGAGTGGGACTCGGTGGAGATGGGAGTCCAAGCATGATCAGGCATTTAGAGCGCTGAAGGAAGGTTTTGAGAAAGCTGTAGTGCTGAAATATCCGTTAAAAGATAAGGAATATGTGGTTATGACAGATGCTTCACATATAGGCATTGCTGGAGTATTATGTCAGAAAGATGATGAGGGTAATCTGTGCATTGTATCTTTAGCCTCGCGAGGACTGACAGCAGCAGAGAAAAGATACACGATTACTGAGTTAAGAGCTTTTAGGTATTGTTTTCAGTTTAGGGAAATTTAGAATGTATTTAGTAGGGGGGAAATTTGAGATCCACACAGATCACCATGCATTACTGTATATGAGAACTTGTAAACTCAGTTCTAACAGACTTAGTAGGTGGATTCTTGCTCTGCAGGAATACGAATTCACAGTAAAATATATTAAAGGTAGAGATAACATTCTTGCAGACATGCTATCGAGGGACACTAATTTATGTAGGGATTATCCTGTGGTTAAAGCAGAGGACGGTATTTTAATATGTGCATGTGTGGACAGTAGCAACAGGGCATCGTTACAGACACTGAGAAATATGCTAGTGGAGCAACGTGATGACGTCAAGTTAAAGGAGCCACTGGCTAGGTTGGAAATAGGTGAAGAAGAGTATGTGAAAGTAGGACGGTTCACGTACAAGATGCAGGATGGGCTTCTTGCAAGGAAATGTAGGAATAATCGGTGGGCAATATGTGTTCCTGTCACTTTGCGGGAGAAGCTAATTTGGTTCACTCATAGGGAATTAGGACACTTTGGTGCTGCCAAGGTCTTCTATGAAATTGGTCGTGACTTCATTTGGAGTAAAATGGGAAGGGATGTTAGGAGGATTTTAGCTAAGTGTGACACCTGTCAAAGGAGTAAATATCCAGTTAAATATTTAGTGGGGGAGAGATCTGCAGTTCTCACCAGTAGTCCCGGCGAACTACTGTGTGTGGATTTATTTGGCCCGATCGTTAAGGGACAGTACGGCTACGAGTACATTTTTATAGTTATTGACGCTTTTAGTAAGTATGTCAAGCTATATCCGCTAAGGAAAGCCACGGGACTAGCGTGTAGCCGTCTGATCATTAATAAGTATGTACCTGAGTTTGGCAATCCTCTCAGGATACTATCTGACAGTGGACCACAGTTTACTGCAAAGAAATGGAGAACCAGTATGCAGGAAGCTGGTATAACACACGTTCATTCCTCTGTAAGGTACCCTCAGGGTAATTCTGCAGAGCGTCCATTAAGGGAAGTGGCTCGTCTTTTTCGGACTCTAGTGCATGACAAGCATGCGGCCTGGGTTGGACATCTTCCCAAGGTCGAGACTTGGCTGAATTCTGTCCAGCATGAGAGCACGAAATTGATGCCATACGAAGTTCACTTCGGCAAAAGACCACAAAATGAACTAGCGAGGGTGTTGGGATTAAATGAGGGTAAGCAACCGGGGATGGATTACATTGTCCAGTTGGCGAAACAGAATTTATCTAAGTCAGCACAAAAGAGAATTCGCCAACAAAAAGAAACTAAATTTGACCTATTCGAGCCGGGAGACAGAGTCTTACTTAGAGTGCCGAAACAGTCAAATAAGCTAGAGAAAGTCATGTCCAAGTTCTTTTATCTCTACGAGGGCCCATTTATAGTTTCCAAACGTATTGGGAAAACAGCATATGTGCTGGAGAATAGTGAGGGAAACAGATTATACGGAACGTATAATATACATAGTCTCCGAAAGTATGTGTCATAAAGTGAGGATGTTTAGCTGGCGAGCCAGCCTATCAAATGAGTAAGTGTGGTATTTGGTGCGTGGGAGAAGATCTGGTCTTCCAGGCGGGCGTATCAGAAGTCACACAGGGGGGTAGTATGTAAGTAAATGAGAGTTTTTAAGGTACAGGGAAATATGACGGGATTGTCGGATGCTCTTGAGCACTAAAATGTCGCGATACACCAAGGCCAGTATTTGGTAGCGCTGGTGAATTCCCATTTGTCCCCAAGAGATGGGTGAGCGCTTGGACAGGGTATTTTTGCTTAAGGCGTCCACGGGACAAAAGATGGGCCATCAGAATGCGAGACAGTCCTTCATGAAACTCATATATAACGGCACACGTGATTTCTGTTTACGGCCTCGCCATGTAAGATTTGTAAGTGTGTAATTTGTACAAAGGTATTATTTGTGTGAGGAGAACTGGTCTGTGTTGAGAACTAGTATTAAGTAGAATATGGTCTACGGGAACTTAACAAGACAGGGTGATTACGGCACAGAAATATTTGGTGTTATAGGTAATGCGCATTTACTGTTTCTTTTTCAGAAGTCAATATTAATTTCATCTTTTATAAAGAGAGATCAAGTATTGTGGTCACGAGGCGCTGCCACAATAGTGTGATCGTGTGCTCAGTGATAAGTGAGATTAAATTTCACCATAAGGAAGGGACCTCCAGTGAAATTAGGAAGTTCTATGGTGATATAAATATATCAGAACACCTTCAATGCGTGTGATATGACATCATAAATACATAGTGCTCACACATTAATTATGTCTATTTCTCCAACATAGAGAAATTTTAGAGGCGGAAATATCCGTGGAACACTATTCTATGTGAAAAACATTGGACTGGTTGCAAAGTGCAATCCATAGTGACAACAAACTTTGACGCAAAGTGCGTAAAGAAAAATTATGAGTGTGTATATCTGTAATTTAGGGTGATTTCATTTATATAATATGTATTTTGGATGGGGATTATTAACGTGTCTGGGATAATCGGATAATGGACCGTCCTCACGGTAAATCATCCGATGATCCGAGGCGAATATGTAACGTGTTTTTCGAGGGGTTTTTATGCCACTGGCATAAGTCAGTAGGAAGCCATTCTCTATTTATTTACGCGGCAAATTGTTCAGCCAAGATTTTTTCATGTTAATTTATTATTATTATTAATTTATTATAATAATTATTAAGATTTTTTCGGAGCATTTCATAAAATTATAAGCATACAGATAGGTTTTCTATGTCTTAGAAAACACTATCAAGCAAATTATTACGAACGGCAATATCATAGAAAATTATATGATTACGGAATTTAACGGAGTTTCGTCAGTTAGGGTATATTGAGAGACATGAGTCACTGGAAATTCAAATACAGGCTTAATCTTGTCGGGAAGCATGACGCAATCCTGCGTTGCAGCGTCAAGAAAAGGCGGATAGTTGGAACGGAACCCTCCCGCCGAGTGTAAGGAGCCAGAGGAGGGGAGTATAGCGGCGTGCTCAGCCAATCAGTGGAGACCACGCAAGCTAGAAGTCGGGACTGGAGTGGGGATGCAGCGGGTGCATATATCGTTCAGCGCGCCGTGGAACGAGGACTATCTGTGTAGAACTTAACGAGTACGGTTGCACGCGGGAGTCGCTCCGATGTTCCGTGGATTGGAGGACTAACTTTTGTAAAACTTAACCAGTGTGGTTGTACGAGTGTTTGGGTCCGATGTACGGACCATAGAATTATCTAATCTACCAGAATATCATCAAATATCGACAAAGATGACGACGTCCAGGAGACTGTGGGAAGCTCACAGCATCATCCAGTACGAGGGAAAGGCTTCGGCCATTTCCAGTGGTAAGCGCGAATGACGCAGAAATACGCAATCTCTCGTTTCTCTTTGTTTTATATTCAATATTTCAGTAACTTCATAGCTTGGGAATAAGAGTAAAATCAATAATTTATCAGACTCCGTTTTCACGTAATTTTCTATCGGTATTATTAAAATCGCAACGCTCCAATTTAAATTTTAAACTTATTATTATTATTATTAATTTTGCTATACTTGTTTTATATAATAAATTCAATTCTTTTACAATGCAATCTTTGCTTTCAGTAGGTAGCATTAGATATAGACCAATTCCTTCTCCTGATACAATTGTTTGTTGGGTTAATGATCAAATCATACCACGATCTGAGTGAATAGATTCTTGAAGGTGTTCTACCAGAGCTAGACGTTGTTAAATACAAATTTAGATTTCAGCATTGCGTTGAGGTCTTGGCGCCCATTAAAACAACATAGCTTAGGCAAAGGTAAACAGTTACATTTATCACCCAACAGTTAGGGGCAGCCAAACCGTTACATTTGTCGCTACCAACGTGGGGAATTAATTAACATTACACTTGTACGCTCAACGTGGAGCAAAGTGAAAACGTTACAATTGTCGCTCAACGTGTGGGCTAGCAAACTGTTACAAGTGTATATGAACATCCATGCTTGTAGACATCGATTTAATAGCCTAATTGTAAAGGATCTGATGATGATCGCTTGACGATCGAAACTGGTCATCCAAGTGTATTTATTATTAATTATTTATTCGAATTACAGAGCACGCAAAATCAATACTTCAAATCTTGCCACATGTCTTATTTCTGTCTGCCCACACTCGCTTCATCCTCTCTATTCTCAGCTTCCGGAGCTGTTCAATGTTCCGTGGCTGCTTTCGTTGTCTTTCTTGTTCTTGCCTGAAGATCACTTGTTGAATTTTGTCCCGAAGTAAATTCTTATTATATGTATCTGAAATGTCAATATCTGTGTAAACCACTTCGTCTAGGGGCGGAACAGCTAGGTCATCTGCCCCTAGACGAAGTGGTTTACACATATATTAAAGGATCTTAAGGAATAACTAACTAAAGTTTATCTCGTTTGTGTCCTGGATCTTACGAACAGGACAAGTCTTGTAACGCTCCGCCTGGACACCCCTGCCTGGGCCTATGAACTAGCTGAGGTTCACTTCCCGGCGTCATAGCAGTCTCACTACAAGTTTTGCTCTGCCAAGAACTTAAATTTTGGTCTCAGTGTTGGAATGGGGTCTACATATTCTGTGTCAGTGGTTTCCCGACTGTACTCCAGGCAAATGCTGGGACCCGGCCACACTGCTATAGACACCAAACACAACACACCCAAATGCACGAGACTGAATCAAAAAGTTTTCATCCATTCAATTGTGGTACAGCAGAGCTTTATTTCTTCGGTTACTGAGGCTCTGAAATAGAACACTCTGATTCATTTGGTAGCGTTTATTGCCAGCACTGTACAAGGAATAACAACAAGATGAATACAATATGTTTCACATACACACGTCATTTACAAGATACAAAAAACAATGCATGAACAAATGAATTTCCTTCACACAGCTGAACTACACCACCGCTCTTTTGACTGTTCTTAATGCTTCCGTGATTATCCTGAAATAAGGAATACACGTATTGGTCACCGTTGAAATGCATGACACTACTTCCGCTCCAGGAGTTTCCCACAGTGAGTGAATGTGCGAGTGTTAGTGTTGCTTATGTACGATTTGTTACAAAATGTTTTATGTAAGAAAAATATGAAAAATATCAGAGGAAATAGCTAGCTTATATTGGTTTGTGTTTGCGATGTAATGGCGACATAATGGAATGAAAATGTACGAATAAGTGTTACGAGGTAAAGTTTTAAATGGGCAAGGAATGTATTCACATCCACAACTCTTCCATTCCACGCTGTTGTATCAAGACTTATATTTCTCATGTCTTTGTTACTTAAAACATTTTGTAACAGATCTGTTCTTTTTTTATTTTTTATTTTAATGTGTGATCTTTTGGACGAAGAATAATTTTTGATAACATCCTCTGTTATGGCAAATGTTGTTGCACATTTTCATGTCCTAAATTACGCTCAGGAAGGTCACAATGTGTCTGAAACCAGTCAAGTACAAGATGCTAGGGCTGTTTTTTAAGTAAGGGCTGTTTTTTAAATTAACCGAATATTTTATATTTAAACCACATTTATTTTTGGGTTTTACATACCTTCCTCTATTTTTCTACATAGTTGCCTTGTTTATTTAGGCACTTGTCATACCTTAAAACTAAGTTCTCAAATCCCTCTGTATAAAAGTTTGCCGCCTGCTCTGACAACCAAGAATTCACACTTGAGGAAAATCCATTTATAGAGTGATTATCATGAATCTTTGGTCCTCGTGAATTTTCGTGTCAATTGCAGTCACCAAGTCATCTGTGATCACAAACCTGAGCGTTCATCGTCATGAACATTTTTACGACAACTTTTGAACTCGCGTACCCATTTTCGCACTTTACCTTCCGTCATTGCATTATCACCTTCACCTCACAAAGCTGACGATGAATGCCTGCAGCCGACAGGTTTCTTGCACTCAAAAAAGTATCACAGATCGTACCTCACATGCGGCGGGCGAATCAATAATCTTGAACATTGTAAAGATGCACAGTTCAGCGTACAGGTTAGCTACACAGCTGCAACTGACGCCTGCTTGTTCGCAAAGGATGCCGGGAGTAGCGCGCACGCTTATTGCGGCGTGTGCACTAACTACGGGCTTAAACAAAAACGGCCCTCGTATATTGAATCGTGGTTTTATAATTTTATTATAATTACATCTTCAATAAGGAATCGGGATATCGTGGTTATTTTTATATCTCTTTCTATTTGGAACTTCCCCAGCTCCATTTACAATAACTATGGCAGCTGTAGCTAATTTCTGTTTGTTAAAATGAGAACAGTGCTCCCCGCTTTGGCGTTGGCAACTGAAGTGCACGTGCATGGAGCCTCTGTGGTTATTACTAGGCTATTGTTTCAATAAATGAACGATATTTGTGAATAATTATTCCTTACGGAACACATACAAGTTTATCAGTTTCAACTTTACGCGCAAGAATCTTAGGCGCTTTAAAACAATGTTTTGTGTGTGGGATATGTTTGACTCGAGATTGTGGAACCAACTGAGAGTCACGACTTGACAGAGATACATCCTACTGCATTCGACATCTAAAACAGGTTTCGCCAAAGAACAACATCGAGCGTTTCCGTGCAGTGATGACCTGCAGACTACACTTCTACGTTTACGCAATGTTTTGGTAGCCATATTATACAGACTACGCCAACTCTTACAAGTAGACAAGGAAGTACTCAACTGGGGCATCTTTATCAACTATCTTTGCAAAACTAGAAGAAAAGAAATAAATATACAAGCACAGATTTGCAGCAATGCTCTAAGAATTCTCGCACATACGGTAATATAGATTCTCATGAATACCTAAATGTTTACACTACGTTACAACCATTAAGAATGCCTCCCGATTGCCCTATAAATGAAAAACGTTGTATGGAATAATGTTCTAAAAATGAAGTGCATGCCATTGATGATTATTCGAAAGTAAAAAGACTGTAGAATGCGTCACAAACTTAACGCAGTTAATAAAGATAGTCGTTGTATGTATGTCTACCCCTTATTATTCCCGTTTTTCCAACGGGGTCGGGGATGAGATGCGATGGAAGTATTTGTGGCGATGGTTTTTACGGCCGGATGCCTTTCCTGACCCCAACCTCATGAGAGGAGTTAATGAGAGATGAAATGAATGATGGTGAATGAAACTGGGCAAGGATGTGAAGGAAGCGGCCGTGGCCTGTCAGAAGCTACCGTCCCAGCATTTGCCTGGTGTTGAAAATGGGGAAACCATAATAAAGATGACGTTGCTTGGATTAAATCGTAGGCTACATTTAATAGACGCTTGGGGACTATAATCACAAGGAGGACATTTTCGGTATAAATAGCATACTGTACGTTATTTATACAGTCTAAGCGCTGTTTACCTTCATACTTCACTGATTTAGTATCCAGCCGATGTGATCTATAAATGCTATTATCTCTCCAGTGAGGTATGCGTGGCAATATTAAGTGAGGAGAACGGTTTGGTGCAGAGTATTTAAGAATTGGCACACAGAAGCGCGGGAACTGCACGGTTAGGTCTTTTGATTGTACCTTTGATGAAGCCTGATCTAGAAGTTGAGATTATTGTGAATAACTGTCACGCGATTCAAAGCCATTACGAAGACTAGTAGAAGATAATTGTACATTATTTGTATGTTGTTTACGGTCAAGTAAGAAATCTATATCTCGTATGTTAATTGCAACTGATGCTGTTGTGATATAAACTAAACTAATGTGTCTGTCCTAATCGTCGCTGCCGTATTTGTGGAAATAGACAAGAGAATGGAAGAGATCGGGTAAGTCAACGTTTAAAGGTTTTAAGCTAATGTCACCTCTACAAATAGTAAATTCCAATTGATGTAATTACTATAGATATACCGGTGCAATAAATAACTATTTCTCGTATCAACCTTATCCAAACAAGCCCTGTTTCACTGTTTGATGTAAAGCTACTGAAGTATCAAATCCATATTTCATGGTATACTTAAGAGAGGGTAGCGACCAGTCATATGGAAAATAATGCAACGGAATAACACTATCACTAGATCCTCACGTAAAATAACTCCTCGGGTCGACTTCATGAAGGGCGGTGCTCACTTCGAGTGCCAATTTCCGATTGACTTTCTCCTTGATGGTGCCGTTGAGGAGGGCGACGGTCCACGTTACGATCTTAGATATGAGCCAGTTCAAGTAGCCGAGTCCAGTGATCTGCACCTCGATGTCGCTGCACACACAAGACACAACAATCAATGCACCTTCCCTTCATGGTTGTAAATGAGGCCGCTGTAACGACCCAGCAAGATTACCCAAACTCTGCATGATTACACCAATACCCTAATTCCCTGCAGCATCACACCAGTACCCTAATTCCCTGTAGCATTACACCAATACCCTAATTCCCTGCAGCATTACACAAGTACCCTAATTCCCTGAAGGATTACACCAACTCAATGTAGCATTACACCAATACCCTAATTCCCTGCAGCATTACACAAATACTCTTGATGTATGTAAAGTACGGTAGCTCAAAATACACAGAACGCTCCCTGAATTCCATCCATCTCATCAAACGTGGAGCTCACTAGAGAAAGCAGACACTAAGGAGCTCGAAATAATGTTTTATATTTGTTTGTATAATGTTGAAACTTATGAGGAGGACATCTCCACCATAACCCATGATTTGCAGTGATTGTGAGTTAAGACGCACCAGAAGGAGGACATTACAGCACCAGCTGAAAGCTTTCATTGACCATTGCTTAATCAGATAATCCTGCAGTCGGCAAGACGTGCTCATCCACATTTAGCAGGGATAAAGAGACTTCTCCCCAATGGAAAGGGACATGGTCCACTAGCAAGGTAGAATTGTTGCAAGATACCTCTGATTTTCACAGAACAAGTGTAATACTCACTCCATATAGTCCACTCTGAGGTCTCTTAGCTCTGCCACAGGGGTCAGTCCCATGATGATAGCCGCCTTGATGAACACTGAATTGTTGCCAACATCTGCCCGTAGAGTTCCGCTTGGTCCAATATTCATGAATTCTACTTCGTAATGGTCGATTCCCGACTGAAAAATACAGAATCGGTGAGTTGCCAATTCTCCTCATGATATAGCTCCCAATTCCCACCACTACCACAAAGTGTTGAGGGGAAAACTCAGTCCATTGGCGTTTATCATATCACAAAGACATAAACATGAAGAGGATTTGGAACAATGACGTGGAGATAAAGTCAATGATAGTGCCTGTGATCTTATAAGGATTGTAATAAAGTTTATGTTCAACCCTGACAGTTATATGTCTGAAAACTGTATCATTATGATGGCCATTATAACACTATTTTTCATTATGAAACAGTTTCTCCCACCAATCACAGCTCAAGAAACAGTTGTTTGACCAATTAGATAAGGATACCTTCGCGCATGCGCTCAAAATCCAACTTGTCTATATAACTGGTGAATATGAGACACTGTACCTTAATATCCCCAAATACAATTTCAACACAGCGGGTGGTTTTCAGACGATTTCGGTGACATTTTTACTGAATACTGGTGCTCAATCTGCACATATGGCATTGAAGCACACAGAGCGCATGCGTCGGTCGGTCAGAGAGCTTGGAAATCAGATATATCCTACCCTGCGCAGCACCCTATCACAAAATTCTAGTGACAATCTCAACAGATATTTATGAATATTTATGTTAAAACATATAATAAAGTTATAATTATCGTCGAACATAAACAGTCGTATGCAACTCGCCTATAATGGTAATTAAGACACTCGTGTGGAAATCATAAAACTCGCATTCGCTCGTTTTATAAACTACTCGTGTCTTAATTATTGCCATTATAGGCTCGTTGCATAATGTACTATTATATAACTGTTCAGGTTTGATATATTCGTTGACTGCCCCTTCTGTAGTCTATGTATATTTTACGCCACTGTGCCGTAGCTTATTTGTTCACTCTCTGTTGTAAGTTTTTTTTAAATCTCTGGTGTAACTCAAATCGGCTATTTCTCCACTCATCCACTAGATGGCAGCACACTTGTTGTGTCTGACTCGTGTCTCTAGGAGGCAGTGAAAAAGAAGCTTGCCACGGTGGGTGAGTGGATAGCGTGTCGGTCTACTAACCCCAAGATTGCAGGTTCGCCCCTGACCGTGGTAAGTGATTTTTGAAAGGCGGCAAAAATACGATACGCATGTCATACGATGTTGGCATGTCAAATAACCCATTTGAATTCAGTAGGCCGAGTTCATAATGGCAAAATTAATCTCGGGAGTTTCCGCCAGCACAAAGTTCCTCATTTCTCTACTAGAAAGCGCTATTGTGTTCAAGGGGATTAGATATCTAACATCTAACCTCCTTGACTTTCATAGTCAAGGAACTACGAAATTCGACACGCAAGCTACCCTCTGGGTGTCAAATAGCAAAGCTTGCACCAGGCACCCGAGGCCATACGATATTATTATTATTATTATTATAGTGAAGAAGAAGGCTATGGAGATGAGTTGCTTCTCTGTTTTCCAGAGATGATAACTTTTTAATTGTAGTCAGTAGTGGAGTAAGGCGGTTTCTGCCCCACTTCAAAACCCCCCTTGCTCTACTACTAAGCCTCAGCCATGTTAAATATCTCTTGAACGCATGGTCCGATTTTGACAAATGAGGTATTGTTGGACTCGGGCTGACGTCCTCTTTGCTATGGACCACTCATTATATTTTTCAAAATTTTTTTGAAAATTTTTGTTTTCGAAAATAGGCGATAGTTTGAAAACCAAACAGGATAGAACGTTGTGCCATGGCTCAAACGAACAGTCTTTATGACCTTTATTTTTTGTAATAAAAAATTTTTATTTTTTATATTTTTTTGAAAACACTCGAATTTTGAAAATCCTATATTTTGGAAACTAGGAACTCTACAAAAAAAATTGTTTAACGTAAATCAATGGTCCCTACCCCCTCTACCCCCAAAATAAATTTCAAGTCTCTAGAATGAAAACCTGCAGTAGTGGGGTAGTGGGGGAGCTGCTTATAAAAGCAAGTGGTGAGCCCCTGCGACCTTGGAATGGAAAGAGCCATGCTAGGAGGGCGTGCTTGGATTCGTTTTTTTCGTCTCGTCGTGCTCTTTACGGGAATGTCGGTGTCGAAAATGTGAAAATCTGGAAACACAGTCTTTTTGGGGTAAAAACGTGATTTTAGACTTTTTGCTATATCTCGCGAACCAATCATGCTAGAGGCATGTTCGACAGGTCCAAGGACTCGGGGTGACGTCCTCTCTGCTATGGACTACTCGTTATAATTTTTAATAAAATTGGAAACTCGGTTTTGGGGTAAACACGTGTTTTTTGTGATTTTGTCGATATCTCACGAAGCAATAACGCTAGAGGCATGTACGACGGGTCCAAGGATTCGGACAGACGTCCTCTTTGCTATGAACTACTCGTTGTAATTAAAAAAAAATGGGAAACGCGATTTTGGGGTAAACACGTGTTTTTTATGATTTTTGCCGATATGTCACGAACCAATAACGCTAGAGACGTGTACGAGGTGTCCTAGGACTCGGGCTAACGCCCCCCTTTCAAATGTGGTAGATATTTTTTTTCAAAAAATAATTCACAAAGGGCCTAACGCCATACATGTTGAAAAAACGTTTTCTTTTTCTTTACCTGTTTATAATGTCCATGAAGCGTGGCGGTTGAGAGAGAGACGATACGGCTGGGTGTGTGTGTGTGTGTGTGTGTGTGTCGCTGACCACGGTGGCTGTGTTCAATAGATCAATCGCTATTTCGACGGGTCGGTTTATGACAGAGCGAGGGTGCGGTTTTTTTTCACACCTTTTACCTTTAACGTGTAAACGGTGATGAGAACTTGATTCTATGTTGGTCGAAGCGAGTAGAGAAAACAAACTTACAGGAGGTGAATATCAATTGAGCTTATTGGAAGGCGTTGATCTGACTTGACAACAAGTGACGCTTGAAGGTGAAATAATCTGACCATCGTGGTGGCAGGGAAGTGCGAAAGGCGTGCACACATGTGAAACCACAGGCACGCTAAACCAGTGACATCCTGTTTTGCTTCGTACGTGACAAAATGCAAGTCCATGTGACATTTGATCCGGCACAGGTGTTCGCCTGGGACGTTAGCTGTCCACGTGCGCGATAACTGTTAACAAGTGACATCCTGTTTTGCTTCGTACGTGACAAAATGCAAGTTCATGTGAAATTTGATTCGCCACAGGTGTTCGCCTGGGACGTTAGCTGTCCACGTGACCGATAACAGAATGTTCAAAGCGTAGGAAAAAATGATTATACATGCAATGTAGCATATATAAAGACATGTCGTTATCATTTCCACGCTCACTTAGGTGACTACCTTTGAACACACTGCGTTTATCAGTTTTGGTGTTGGTGGAAAATACTTAACCTTGTTGTGGGGTAGGTATATATTTATTCATTTATATATTTATTGATTTTATATAAATACATGTAATTATTTATTGATTAGATAATTAATGATTTTATTTATTTATTTGTTTGCAGATAACGTGTATAGCCTACCTGTCGTGTGTCTGTGGGAAATATATTAAAGAAAGAGAAAGACAGACAACTAGAAAAGAAAACCATTTCCATACTAGCCCACGAGACGGGAATATAGAAAAGCATTACACGTCAAGGTGAGATTTGTTTTTTTAAATATATAACCTGTTTGATTTTGTTTTGTTTATGAAATGCATAAACTATATGGAATGGATATACTTATGGTGGTTTATTTTATTTCTTTTTAGAGTGTTGGAAAACGCTTGACCTCTGTGAATAACCAGGAACGTGTGTGTTTTTTGGATTATTGTCAGACAGTCTACATTTCTAAACTCAGGTGAGTGTGTTCTTTCAAAATAATGTCTTTTACTGCTGCGGATACGTTAACTTGGGAAACCCTAAACAGTTGTTTCAAATCGCGTGTGTGCTCTGGCCGCATAGTGAATGTTAGAAAAAGTTCGATTCCCAAAGAATTTTTAGAATCTTGTTTTGAAATTTTTAAAATTGAAATTTGTACAGCGCAAAGGTTGCATACGGCTTTAAAGGTGAATACAGAACTAGTGTGCGATTTCGTATATAAAAAGAAGGATGTAGAGCATAAAGAGACATTCTATATTTGCAGTAAAATGCAAGAGCTATTCATAGCCCATAATTTGGAACAGTGGTATGAAACCCACGTAGTGAATGCCTTGCTGTCAAAATTTGATAAACTGCAACAAGGACCGAGTGGTCTAGCCTTAGACAAAATTCATTATTTACAAATCAACATTTGTCATTTCAACCCGTTGAATGCTGGGTCTAGCTATATTAAAACACCTCTAGCAATAGCTTCGAAAAAGGCTGTGGTGAATATTGAGAACCATGACAATGAATGCTTTCTGTGGGCTGTGGCTGCGTACTTGCAGCCAGCTCAAGATCGTCATGTTAACAGACCAGGAATGTACAAGGCCAAGTTTGTTGAATTGAAACATACTTTAAATTTAACTCGAGTGACGTTCCCTATGGACTTAACCGAGATCCATAGGTTTGAACGAGACAACCAGGACTTTTCGTTCATGGTGTATGGCCTTGACGGTGATGAGATTGTGGGTCCTCTTTATGCCACAAAAGAACCGAAACGACATCACATTCATCTTTTATATTTATCTGTAGGAGAAGTGAATCACTATTGCCTCATTAAAAGCCTGAGTAGATTGCTAAGCAGTCAAATGTCAAAGGACAAGCGTCCAAAACATATTTGTGATCGATGCTTGCAATATTTTAAAACCCCTACGCTTTTGGAACGTCATAGGGTAGATTGTGTTACTCAGGAAGCGGTGAGATTGATATTGCCACAAGGGGACAAGGCTGTGTTAAAGTTTAAGGACATTCACAAGCGTGACACTGTCCCCTATGTGGTGTATGCAGATTTCGAAGCACTCACCACACCCATGGCGGGATGTGAACCAGATCCCACCATCAGCTCAACCACACCCATTCAAAAACATGAACCCTTTGCCATAGGATTTAATGTGGTGTGTGCCTATGACCCCACACAATCCGTTTACAAATACCGCGAGGGGCCAGATTGTGCTAAATGGTTCTTGGATGAACTTGTCAAGTTGGCCGACCATGTACAGGAATTACTGGACCACCCAGTACCCATGAGCCTATCTCCAGAACAACAGCAGCAGTATGAGCATGCCATGACATGCCATATCTGCGAAAAGCCTATTTTAAGTGGAGAGGAAAAAGTCAGAGACCACTCGCATTTTACAGGGGAGTTTCGTGGAGCTGCGCATAGTAAATGCAACTTAAACTTTCCAGCTCCTCGTTTCATCGCTGTCTTTTTCCACAATCTGGCGAATTATGACATTCAGTTTTTGATTCGTGAATTGGGCCATGTCAACAAGGGCTCGTTTACCATTATTCCCCAAAACCATGAGCGTTTTACGGCCCTGGCATGGTGGTTGGGCGACTTTAGCATTCGATTTTTGGATTCCTTTAAGTTTATGGCATCCTCGCTAGACAGCCTTGTGAATGGCTTGAATGAGGAGGAATTAAAAAATACTAGAATGCATTTTAATGATCCTAAGCAATTTCAATTGTGCATTCGGAAAGGTATATTCCCGTATGATTTCTGCAACAGCTGGGACGTGTTAAAGCAAAGAAAACTCCCTCCACAAGAGAAATTTTACTCGAAACTAACACGCAGTACCGTTTCCGATGAAGACTATGCACATGCATGTCAAGTTTGGCGAGTGTTTGGCATCAAGACGCTAAGTGAATATGCTTTGCATTACCTAAAACTGGATGTATTGCTGCTCACTGATGTGTTTGAAAAATTCCGTAACTTGTGTCAACACATTTACGGTCTTGACCCGGCTCACTATTACACGAGTCCTGGACTCTCGTTTGATGCCGCTTTGAAATACACTCAAGTGGAATTGGATTTACTCACTGACGTAGACATGGTTCTATTTTTTGAAAAGGGCATTCGTGGCGGCTTTGTGTCGCTTAACCAACGCCATGCTGAAGCGAACAATGTCTACATGCCTGATTATTCACCAGACAAACCAGAATCGTACTTAATGTACTATGACGTGAATAATTTGTACGGTTACGCCATGAGTCAGCCTTTGCCCTATGGGAAGTTTGCTTGGCTGACAGAGAAACAAGTGTCAGAATTTGATGTGAACATGGCTAGCCAAGAAACAGGCCGTGGATATGTGCTAGAAGTGGATATTGAATATCCCTCATCCTTGTATGATGAACATGCCGATTTCCCATTCTGCCTTGAGCAAATGGTTCCCCCTGACAGTAAAGTGAAAATTGAAAAACTCATGGGCACACTTTACAACAAAAATCGGTATGTGGTACATATCCAAATGTTGGTGCAATGCCTCGCCCAAGGCTTGGTGTTGAAGAAAATCCACAGGGGTATTTCTTTTGCTCAAAAAGCATGGCTTGAGCCGTACATGCGACTCAACACAGAGCACCGACAAATGGCAACACAGCAGTTTGAAATTAATTTTTTTAAATTAATGAACAACTGCATCTATGGCAAGTCCATGGAGAATGTCCGCAAATACCGTGACATTAAATTGGTAAATGTCTGGGAGGGGCGGTGGGGTGCCCGGAGGTACATTGCCAAGCCAAATTTCAAATCGATCAAAATTATCGATGAGGATTTGGCTACTATTGAAATGAGTAAGACCAGCGTGACCATGGATAAGCCCATTTACTTGGGTCAAGTCATTTTAGACTTTTCTAAATCGGTCATGTATCGATTCCACTATGAGTTTGCGAAACGCCATTTTGAGGACGTCTCTCTTTTGTATATGGACACGGACTCATTCATTTACCACATTCGCCACTGCAACCCCTATGACGTCATGAGGCAACATAGTGACTGGTTCGACACCTCTTGCTATAGTGCTGACAACGTGTTTCAGCTGCCCATAAAGAACAAAAAGGAAATGGGCGTTTTAAAAGATGAATGCGGTGATTCCATTATGACGGAATTCGTAGGTTTGGCTTCAAAAATGTATGCTTACCGCACACTCGACTGTAAGGAAGCCAAGAGAGCAAAAGGTGTAGGTAGGGCAGTGGTAAAATCGCTACGTGTAGACGATTACTTAGCGGTTTTACGCACTGGCAAAGCTATGTCTCATACACAGTGCAGGATACAATCCAGCAACCATCATTTGTATCTTGTGGAACAGAGAAAACGCACCCTCGCCTCCATGGATAACAAGCGTGTGTGGGCTGATGACCTGCTCACTAGCCTGCCCTGGGGTTATGATCGCAACGAGGAGGAGGTGTGATTTCACTGTTTAATCGTTTATGGGGCATGGCTTTTTGTAACTTGTAGATTTAGAATTTTGTAAATATTGGTTTCTGTCATTGTAAATAGTAGATTTTGTAAATAGTGACAATTCACTTGGACCTTTTGCTCTTTAAAAAGTTGTGTGCAACCTTATTTTTTAAAATTTTTTTGATTGGTAAATAGTGTGATTCTTTTAACGCTGTACAAAGTTGAGTTTTTTTGTAAATATGAAATAAGTAAGATTTTTAGTAACTTTAATAACTAGTATTTAATTATTTTTCGTAATGTAAATGATAAACTAAAAAGTTCTTTTGGAATGAGTGTGCATGTCGAGAATGTGCTTTTGGGAATAAATAAAGTGGTTGTGTTTGTTCCCAAAGACAGGTGTGAATGTATGAGTGGAGAGAGAAAACTGGTGTGTATGATTGACCAGAGCAAACACGATGAGGTAGAGTGGGTGGGTGGGGTGGGGGTAAATGGTCACTTATATATTCATTTTGTTTTAAATAGTTTCGTTTTTTCATTGAAATGTGACAGTCAAAAGACATTATTTTTGTAAAAACAGTCTTACCTGCAGTAGCCGTAGACCTCGACGTTTCTCCAAACACACATCAACACATTGCAGTATTATCAAGGTCAAGCACTCGCATCAACATCATTGTCAAATCTCAACTTTCGACATACACCAAATGGAAAAAATATGAAAACAGCAAAATGGAAATTCCATGTTTCCATATCACCAAAACAGCAAAACTTAAAACGGACATTTTTAAAAACTGGAAATGGCCATGTGTGAAATTTGAAAATTCAAAAACTTCAAACGGACATTGTTTAAAATGTGTCATCAGCAAAATGGAAAAATCCATATCATCAAAAACGTTAAACTTGAAACGAACGTTTTCAAAAACTGTAAATTGCAAAATGATAAATGACAGTGTGTGGAATTCATCATGTGTGAAATGTGTAAAATGAAAAAATCAGCCATCAACATCACGATTTCTTAAAATTAAAAATAACAAAACATCGTGCTCTGGAAAACTTTTGTTTTTATTTCATAGTCATAGTGAATTGACAAAAGAAAAATAGAATACAAACAAATCCCAATTCCTCACTCCTCAATGTTTATGTCCATGCATCATCAACTTTCCTTTCATAGCACTCATGACAATTAGGGCTGCCATCCTTTCACCTACTGAGGCATCACTGGATGTGAAACGTTGTTTAGCTTTCTTCAATAACAATTTATCTGCCACATGTCTTAAACCAGAATGACTATGGCGATAAGAAAGGTCATGTTCCTTGCATGCTTGATCCAAAAGATTAATGGGTACATCACCACGTTGTAAACGTTTTTCGAGACGAGTTCCAGGGCCGCAAAAACGATAACCTGGAAGATGGATTTCGTAAGGTAAGTATTGAATCACTTTGTCAATGACGCCATTGCCAGTACAGGTCTGGCATATCCTTTTCCATCGATGGTAAAAAGGTTTGGTCTTCCTCCTCCTCTGTGGACGATGTTTGTGTTTGTTGTTGTTGTTGTTGCTTTTTCTCGCCATGACACTCGTGGAATGATTCAACAAAGTCTTTACACGGACTTTTATGACCGTGATACAGTTTCACTAGCTGGCAAGTCGCACACTGACGCATAGACGGTATTTTTGCCATGGCCACTTGCTTATGGTGATCGTAATCCGTACAGGGTTGCAATTCACTCAACACAGGGTCTTGAGTCCATGATTTTGGTACATGTTGCCAGATTTCTTTGACCGCGTTGGCGGCCACATAATAAATGAACGACTTGGGCAGTGCCAAGAGTTCCTCTTTGGTAAAACTGTCTAGTTTCTTTTTGCACACAAAGAACTTGCCGATGGCTTTGTCCGTAGCATTGCCTTTCTCCATGGTATCATGTGCTGTAGATGTTTACACGTCGCTAGTAGAAATCTCACTGACGTCATTCACAGGTAAATCTTGAGTTATAATTTTGTTCAACAACTCCCAGCAGGCATGAGTGGTTAACCAATGAAAGAGATGCCACGCATGCGATAGGGCTGTATGGGTAATGTTGCCACAGGAACAAGTATCCATGAGCGTTTGCAGGGAGGGGCAGCCCAACTCCATGAGGTCGATACATTGACAGTAAGACGCCAAAAATGGTTGCAACCATTGACGTTTTTCATTACCTTTCACAAATACCACATTGGCCGAGGACAAGTGTGCTTTCATGACCACGTCCAAATATTTATAGGAAATGGTTCCCTGATTCCAGTCTAGTTGCCTATGATTTTCAATCCACTGGGTTTGTTTACGGTCTTTTTCACACAACAAATCAAAAGCATGGGGTGGTTTAAATAGCAAATGCGTAGCTTGCGATATCCAAAACGTGGTACAATCGATTATGGCCACTTGTTTAAATATAAATTTGTTGTCACCAATTTTAAACCCTTGGCAATCCACAATGAGTGTGCGCAACATGTTGACGCTTGCCTGGACCAAGTTCAACTGACGACTGACTGACGATCACGTGTGATCATGGCATGGACTTACCTGCCATGCTAGTTTCAAAAAAGAAGGTTAGGGTAGGACAGGGGGACATGCAAAAATAAGAATTTAAGAATTACATCATTTTATTATCATAACACGTCTTACAGGCTTTTCTCATTTTAGGATAAGGACGATAGCAACTGATACAACAAAATAGTCTCTTGTGTTTGTAACGTCCATAACACCGATGATGTCCCAATGTCTCTAAACTAGGTGTTTTTGATGGTGAGCTGCTCACCGAAGCACCATGGATACCATACGGCCCACATGTATCGTAACTTGTATTTTTTTCATCACCCAGAGACACAAGTGAGGGATAGCTTGAATGACAGGGTATATTTCCCACTTTCATTCTGCACAGGTAGGGGCAGGTGGGTGACCAGCGCTGATGTTCCTGCATGGGTTCATCGCCCTCCTGCCATTGGTCTATGATGATGGGACAAAAGGCACATTTCACTTCATCTCTTGTTTTTAAATAGTAGAATCCAGCAGCCGCCAAGGCTTGAGGGTTTATGAAAGGCACTGGCCATGTGGCAAAAGTCTTGAAACGTTGTTCCTCAGAGTTTAAATTCATGGATGTAACGTCTCTTGAGGCTTTAAAGCAAGACATGACTGAGCGACTTAACGTGGGTTGAGCTGTTATTTATACACTCGTCACTTGGTTGGACAGTGGATAATAGTTGACTTGTTTGTGATGAATAATCAGACAGTAGGCCGTCGTATTGGCTGGTACATTGTCATGCGTTTCAAAATCTAGTCGAATGTCGATATTGGATGGCTTGACAGACTCTTCCAGGTAAGAACAGTCAAAAACAATCAGTGGTGCTCTTGCCTTAAACGCTTGGGGTAGTAGCATGGGACCGTTCTCTTTTTGATAATACGACCATCGAAATTTAGAAAACAAGTCGTACAGGGGGCCAAACTTATTTTTTGAAAAATCCAAATCCAGTCCTTCATAGGGAAACACAGCTCCGTTGAGGAAAAGACGTGCATTTCTCAATTGCAGGTGATCAAATTGCGTGGCATCTTTGGTTTGTTGATACTTGCGATTCGTTTGAAAACCCACGATCAGGTAGAGAGGTCTCTCTGTATAGCGAGCTGTTTTTACAGACCAACTGTGTGTGTTGGTGGTGGGCAATAGCGGATACTCATGGAGTGCCCAGCTTCTAAATTCCATGGGTAGAGGCATATCTCTCTTTACCATTTTGAGTATGTCCAGTTTTTTGCTATCGTTAAGGGTCACATGAGGCACTTTCCATAGCAAGCGTTGTAGTTGAATTTTTGAATCGATGGGGGCATTGTCGGCCCCCTTGAGTGCATTGTTATCACTCCTGTCTCTCACTAGATAAAGCACTTGCCTTGCGTTAACCACAATGCGTTGGTGATCTTCGGCAAAGCCTAGAACCAGTTTAAGAGGTAAATATCCAGTAAAGGTCCCATCGGTGTGTACCATCCAGTCATTGGTCGAGTCAGGGCACCAAGCTGCCATGCAAAGTGTTTTACCTTCTTCCTCACTATAAGAGGGGTATAGTTTCATGACACTGGAAATACCCACATTTCGAGTGCTATCCACCACGATATCGTTAATGACATAACGTACTTCAGAAAACAGAAAGGCTAAACCATGGTTGGCCAACTTGGATGTAGTGGGTGTAGAGCCATCGGCTTTGGTGAGCCGACCTTCAATCTGAATAACACTTTCATGCGGTAGGGTGTAAATATCTTGGTTGTTGATAACAAATTGAATTTCATCATTGTTATTGAGTCCAGGTGTTTGAGCTTGATAGGAATGGAGATCAATTCTTACCACTCCTGGTTGCTCCTCGATGTGGTTCGCTATCTCTAGGATAGAATTCATTATAAGGGTTGACGTGGTAACCCAAATGCTGTAAAATCTGCTTGCCTTGAGATGTTAACGTGTATTCACGCGGCAAACAACTAACACCATTCCTAGACGGTGTTGTTGCTTTATACACAAATTTCATAGTGGCTTTAGCACCAACTTGTAAGTCACTGGTGTAGTGGAATCTAGATCAATGAGTTGTTGATCTCTATTGATCAGTCTTAATGTTATATTACTAATACTATCAACAGCCACAGCATGAAAAAGCACCACTGGAGGGTTTTCACGAATAATATACCCATTGGGCGATGTCACAATAAAGTCATAAAGCGAATGCGATGGTTCTTGATTGGTGTACACTTGGCTAATAATATTACACGTCACCGACACATGATGGTCCTCAATGAATTTCACTTCATGGTCCGATTCATGTTTTTTGTTGGGCTCCAACACACGTGGTTTAAATCCGAGTAATGGGCCAATGGAATCGGGGTGTGTTTTAAAGTCAATGTTGAAGGTAGAGAAAATACTGCAGCGATGAGTGTTAGTATTGCCTACAAGTTCAAACTTGTGCGTTCCGTCGAGAAATGACTTTAAACCATACTGATTGATCAACACCACATAAATGTGTTCATAAATATCATCGATCGTGTATCCACCAGAGTTCAGGGTGAGCACAGAATCATCATAGTAAAACTTGTTGTTCACATTTTCACGTATGTTGTATATTCGATTGTACGTTTCAAGAGAAACAAGTCCTAAACCATAGGGTTTTTCACTCAATTCGATAGGCGGGTAAAAGTCTAGGCTGACTTCAGGTCCACGTCCATGCACTGTAAACGTTTTACTTTCTACCGACATACTGGTGGCGTTTTTGCTTATGCTGCGTCTTATATAAAAAAATTAAACACAAACGTCCACACTGTTGGCTGTTAAACGTTTGCTCACGTTTCACATTATAATATATCTTGATCCTGTTTCCAAAATAGGTCACTAGTTCCATGGGCGGGGGCAAATTCCCAAAACTGTCAAAGTACCATACCGTGGATCCCTCTTTGACATAAGCTACATAATGCGTTCCTGGTCCTCGGTGATCATCCAAATTGACAACAGCACATTCCTGTTTCCAGGGTCGTGGGGGTAATTGGTTTCGCATAAACACACCTCGAAAATGAGAAAGCTTTAGTTGTTTAGCATAGCTTTCCACTTGTTGATGCGTCAGGGCATGTCTCGCTATGGCTGAGGTTAAATTTTTTTTTTTTTAATATTTCGAAATGGTGAAATCCCAAATCCTTGTTGATAAAAGGCTGGCTTTAAATTGGCATTTCTAGCCCCCATGGCAATCGCTTCCATCGTTTCATTGTGTCGCTGACTTTCTTTGAGTTGTTGCTTGCCCTGCTGCGCGGCTTTAATGGTTTTCGCCACTGCACTGGCACCGCCCAAAAGTGAGCCCAGAGCAGCCAAACCAGCAAATAATGCAGGTAAAAATCCCGCTCGTTTGGGAACGGGAATCACTCGCCCTTGGTTTGAAACCTGTCGCCGACGTTTTGGAATAACCTGTCTCTGTGCTGCTCGAAGGGCTTTCCTTATGGTCAATACATTATTTTTTCTTTTTTTCTTTCGCAAGGGCTTGTCCTCGAATGTTGTAAGCCCTGGCTTTGCCAAGGACAAAGTCCTTTTTTTAGTCTTTCTCACTGCATACCTTTGTTTCACCATGATGATAATGACCCACAACCTTTCACAAGAAAGTTTAAATCACAACTAACGTCAGATGGTTATTTCATGGCTGTATATTCCAATTCCACATAAAGTGGGAAGTCGTTTATGGTTTTTCCCGCTTGCTTTTCATCCCATGTCAACATGAGATAAAAGGATAATTCGTCACCTGCATTGACCATTTCATGGTTATGAAGCAACATCCTATGACCATTTATCTTTATTTGTAAATGGTTCTCATCAGGTATGGCATATTTGATGTGAATGGTTCCATCATAGTGTAATCGATAGTGGCTTAAACCCGAAGCAAGCGCATAGGTCAAGTGCTGATCATGGACTAGCGGTAAATGGTTTCTGTCATTCACAGGTTTTTCATTTGTCAGATACACTAAAAACACAGATGGGATAAATTTATAAAGCCTTTTCATTTCATGGGTCACGTAACGCTTGGTACAAACATCGTCTTCGTCTTGTGGGTCTTCCACGTGAATAATCCGATGGTGATTAGCGCTATAGCCATTCACCATAAGCTGGGGCACTTTGTCATAAAACTCATACACTTTGTTATCCACATACTTTTTCGTAGTAACGTCTGTAGACACTTGAGGATGTTTTACATGGGTTAACCGCTTTCCCTTAAAGTCATAATCTCCCTGTTTTGTGCGTGGCACTACTGACCTATCCACATAGTGTTTATTAGCAGGATCTGTTTCCTGTTTAGGATCATGTATGGGGACAGGCCTAGCTTTGGCCATCAACGCACGTCCAAAGACATCCATCGTCAACCTGTAGTAGCAGTCTACTGTTTCTATGACAAGGTTCGGTGTCCTGTATATAGACAGCCGGCTAGCCTGTCTAAGCCTTAGTTGACATGAAGATTATTAAGCAGCAAGAGTCATTCCCCGTGGGGGACATGGTTTCCCATCTCTGTCCCACATCACGTGAACAACGCCATGGTTCACTGTTTCCATCTTCCATTCGCTGCATCATTGTGGGGCCTTCCGGCTGTGGAAAGACTAATCTTTTGCTAACGCTCATTACAGCGCCCAATGGTCTGCGTTTTCAAAATATTTATATTTTTGCAAAATCTCTCTACCAACCCCTCTACGTGTTTCTGGATCAAGTCATGTCTGGATTACAAAAAGAGAATATGGGTTATTTTACATTTTCCATGCAAGAAAATGTGATTTCACCGGATGAGGTAAAGCCTGATTCACTCATGATTTTCGATGATGTATCCACTGAACGTCAAGGCATCATTCAAAGCTATTTCAGCATGGGTCGACACAAACATATCGATTGCTTCTATCTTGGGCAAACGTATTCTAAAATGTCCAAACAGTTGATTCGTGACAATGCCAATGTCATTGTTTTATTTCGTCAGGACGAGAGGAACAGTCGTCACATTTATAATGAACATGTGAATCCGGATATGACCTTTCAAATGTTTACAGAATTGTGTGCCAAGTGCTGGAACACTCAACGTCATGCCTGTTTAGTGATTGACAAACAAAGTGAACTCAACCAAGGACGGTATCGCTTAGGGTTTGATCATTTTATTGCTATTTAAGGCCCTGTCTCATTCGCCATCAAGTCATTTGTCAAGACACCATGGCGTTAGCAGAGAGTCAATTGAAAAAGCATATTATTAGAGCAAAAAATACTATTCGCCAAAAGTTTCGTCAATTGAAACAATCACGTGCCAATCATGCTTTGTTTATTCAGCAACATTTAGCACCTCCACTAAAAGCCATGTTGAAACCCTCTTTCAAGCCATCTGAAACGCTACCCACCGTTTCACAAGCCACGCAGACGCTGCACGAGGACCCTGAGGAAGAGGAAGTGGAAGATTTGACTAGTGATAGTGAAGTTGAGGATGAGGAGGAACAAGTGTTTACGCCTCAAAAAAAGGCCGCACCCCTTGCAGAGTTTTTGAGAAAAAAGAAATCCTTGGCCATGGTCGAAACACCTTGCCCTTCCAGAGCGTCTCCGTTTTCACAACTCTTGGCCACCCCTCAACATAAAGCTCAACTGAAAACCATTTTAATAAAATATTATGGATCAACATTGGAACCCTATTTCACCGATCTATTTATTGGAAACACAGATACCACGTATGGTGTTCGCTATGAGGATGATAGTTTTAAAATTGGCGATTCATCCATTAAATTTGCTCGTACTAAAGCTGTCATTAAAAACATCAACTATAAATTAACGCCAGGACTGTTAAAGCTGCTCTTTTCTCGGACCCCCTCTTCCCATGATTATACGTCAGAGGACCTTGACAAATATAAATCCATTTTATTGGATACCCATGCTCACAAAAGACAGTATGATCCCACGCAACAAGTGAATGCCAATATATCTCAAAAATATAAAACCATCATTGCAAAAATGTTTCCCACCAGTCAAAGTACTCGTCGTAAAGTGTCCGCTTCGGGAGTGACTTTTAAACCATTAAAACCCCTTGTGGATGTTACCTACTGGCACAATCCCAATAAGCTCGTCCAGCGGCTACAATTGTTGCATGCCTCACGTCAAGCTGGCCACACCGGTCACGATTGGGAAATTCAAGAAATTGAACAAGAACTTCGAAATGCCAAAATTATTGTTTAAGCCCTCACCCATTAAAATGGGTATTGCTCACGAGTTGCATCGCCCAGCTAGGCGTCACTATCCGCGACTCAAGGTGATTTCACGAGGTGTGGATGAACTTTGGCAGGCTGACTTGGTTGAAATGATACCCTATGCTGGCGTTAACGACGGTGTACGCTATATGTTGACCGTCATTGATGTCTATTCCAAAATGGCCTTTGTTGAACCTGTGCGTCGCAAGTCTGGTCCACTAGTTACCAAGGCCTTTCAACATATTATTCAACACTCCAAACGTCAACCTCAGTTGCTACAAACCGACCAGGGGAAAGAATTTTTCAACAAGGATTTCTCCAGTTTTCTCAAATCTAAGGATATTCACCATTACACCACGTACAGCAATCTGAAAGCCAGTGTGGTCGAGCGGTTCAACCGAACATTGAAAACCCATATGTGGAAAGCGTTTACCGCTCAGGGCAGTTATCGCTGGTTGGACATGTTACCTGAGCTAGTATCACGTTACAATGACACCAAACATAGAACGATTGGGACCAAGCCACGCCTCGTGACTAAAAATATTCAGCGATTGGATAAACTGTTTAACCCCATAAAAGCAGCTGATCCTAAACGTCACCGACTGAACATTGGGGATTTTGTTCGTGTAAGCAAATTTAAGTCTGTCTTCAATAAGGGCTACACGCCTCAGTGGGGGACTGAACTATTTCGAATTCGTCGAGTCTACTTGGACAGTCCAGTCACCTATTTACTCGAGGACCTCAACCATCAACCCATAAAAGGTAGATTTTATCTCCATGAACTTCAGAAAACAGCATTTCCTCAGCATTATCTTGTGGAAAAAGTGTTGAAACAAAAAGGAAATAAACTCTACGTCAAATGGTTAGGGTTTAACTCTACGTTTAATTCTTGGATCAATAAACTACATGTTGTGTGAACCTGTGTACTTTTTATTTATTCACACATGTTGTACACCACCTATAGCTCTATGTGTACAGCGCTCCGCGCTTCATGCATGTTCATACATGTTTGTCTTTCCCTTTCCTCCTGTGTTCTCTCATACATCACCCCCTCCCCTCTCCCTCCCTTCACCTCCCACCACTGCTGTTTGCAGCTCTTGCCTATCTATTGGTTGTGACATTATTCCGACAAGTTGCATTATACTTTTTACTGATTCAGCGATTCCCACGCTTTGAACATTCTCTTATCGTGCACGTGGACAGATAACACCCAAGCGAACACCTGTGCCGGATCAAATTTCACCTGAACTTGCATTTTGTCACGTACGAAGCAAGACAGGATGTAACTTGTTAACAGTTATCGCGCATGTAGATAGATAACGTCCCAAGCGAACACCTGAGGTAGATCAAATGTCACCTGAACTTGCATTTTGTCACGTACGAAGCAAGACAGGATGTCACTGGTTTAGCCTACATGTGGTTTCACAAATGTGTGTGTGCATGCCTTTTCACACTCCCCTGCAACCACGATGGTCAGATTATTTCACCTTCAAGCGTCACCTATTGTCAAGTCAGATCGGAGCCTTCCAATAAGCTCAAATGACATTCACCTCCTGTAAGTTTGTTTTCTCTACTCGCTTCGACCAACATAGAACCTAGTTCTCATCACCGTTTACACGTTAAAGGTAAAATATCAGAAAACGCACGCTCGCTCTGTCATACACCGACTCGTCGAAATATCAATTGATCTATTGAACACAGCCACCTTGGTCAGCGACAAGTTCGTTGAAACACACACATCCAGCAGTATCGTCTCTCTCAACCACCACGCTCCATGAAAATTATAAACAGGTAAAGAAAAAGAAAACGTTTTTTCAACATGTATGGCGTTAGGCCCTTTGTGAATTATCTTTTTGGAAAAAAAATATCTACCACATTTGAAAGGGGGCGTTAGCCCGAGTCCTAGGACACCTCGTACACGTCTCTAGCGTTATTGGTTCGTGACATATCGGCAAAAATCATAAAAAAAACACGTGTTTACCCCAAAATCGCATTTCCCAATTTTTTTAAAATTACAACGAGTGGTCCATAGCAAAGAGGACGTCTTCCCGAATCCTTGGACCCATCGTACATGCCTCTAGCGTTATTGCTTCGTGAGATATCGGCAAAATCACAAAAAGCATGTGTTTACCCCAAAATCGAGTTTCCCAAATTTTTTAAAATTATAACGAGTGGTCCATAGCAAAGAGGACGTCACCCCGAGTCCTTGGACCCCTCGTACATGCCTCTAACGTTATTGGTTCGCGAGATATCGGCAAAATCACAAAAACACGTGTTTACCCCAAAATCGAGTTTCCAATTTTATTAAAAATTATAACGAGTGGTCCATAGCAGAGAGGACGTCACCCCGAGTCCTTGGACCTGTCGAACATGCCTATAGCATGATTGGTTCGCGAGATATAGCAAAAAGTCTAAAATCACGTTTTTACCCCAAAAAGACTGTGTTTCCAGATTTTCACCTTTTCGACACCGACATTCCCGTAAAGAGCACGACGAGACGAAAAAAACGAATCCAAGCACGCCCTCCTAGCATGGCTCCTTCCATTCCAAGGTCGCAGGGGCTCACCACTTGCTTTTATAAGCAGCTCTGTCCTTACCACACTACTGCAGGTTTTCATTCTAGAGACTTTAAATTTATTTTGGGGGTAGAGGGGGTAGGGACCATTGATTTACGTTAAACAATTTTTTTTGTAGAGTTCCTAGTTTCCAAAATATAGGATTTTCAAAATTCGAGTGTTTTCAAAAAAATATAAAAAATAAAAATTTTTTATTACAAAAAATAAAGGTCATAAAGACTGTTCGTTTGAGCCATGGCACAACGTTCTATCCTGTTTGGTTTTCAAACTATCGCCTATTTTCGAAAACAAAAATTTTCAAAAAAATTTTGAAAAATATAATGAGTGGTCCATAGCAAAGAGGACGTCAGCCCGAGTCCAACAATACCTCATTTGTCAAAATCGGACCATGCGTTCAAGAGATATTTAACATGGCTGAGGCTTAGTAGTGGTAATAACGGGGTTTTGAAGTGGGGCAGAAACCGCCTTACTCCACTACTGCCGGGGT